>PVJH01003169.1:0-116888 GCA_004026705.1 Nesogale talazaci
TATTTATCATAACTGGCTATCATCAGCTTTCTTCACCACGTTAGCTTATGCACCCATTTTTTTCTTGAGCGATCGTGTTGAGAAGGTATCACGGCACCACGGAATGCCAAGTTTCTAGAACAAAGTGTTTTGCATTGAGGGAAGACTTGAGTCTGTCTGCTACCTTAATGCTTAACCTATAAATATATGTACATAGACCTATACCCCTATCATTATATAATAATGTGTTTCAATATTTACATGCCTATGCTTAGACCTCTATAAATGTCTTTTTTGGGGGGAGGGCATCACTGCCCTCTGGTGGTCGTAGGAGCTACCCAGCCTTGCTCCTGGAGAGCTGCTGCTGGATTTGAACCGCCAAGCCTGTGGGCCGCAGTCCCGCACTCAACCACTACGCCACCGGGGCTCAGCCCTATAAATGTCTTTTGCCTCCTAGTTCTTTCCTCTATTTCCTTTCACTTTCCCCCCACCCCACGATCATGTTCGACCTTCATTCAACGATCTGTACTTCCTGTCAGTTACATTGACTTGATCAAACCCCACCAGGCATTCTCTGCACATCCTCCTCGCCACCGCTTTTGTATCTGTTGCTATTTCCTGGTCCCCAGGCTTCTTACTGCCCAGATTTCTGAGCACCCCTCTAATAGCATTCCCCCACAGTGACCAAACCTTAGCCCCCACCCCTGAGACACAGTGACTCCCACGTGTTCTGAGGAGTGCTTGATACTCTGTGTGATGTGAATTCATCAGAAGGCGTTCCTGGGTGAGGCCCCTGGGGCATACACTAGGCCACTAACCAAAATGTTGGGGTTTGAGCCCACCGGAGGTGCCTGGAAGGAGGGGGTGGTGGGTCATCTTTTCCTGACAGAGGAAAAAAAAAATTAAAAATCAACCATTCAAAGCCTCATGGTACTTCGTTGGATTCTGAGACCCGTCTGGATTCTTTGGCTTTTGAAACAGAAAATGTTATCTGGGTAGCTAAGCAAACGTACTTTATCCGCTCCCTGTTTGGGAGCATGTGGGACCTCCCCTCCTTGTTTACAACGCCCCACCGGCTGCAAAGACCCCTCTGGGGAGGAAGGGACTTGAGAAGGGGCGCGAGAAGGAGCGAGGCCGGAGGCTGTCCACAGAGTACTGCCGGCCGACGTGCTCAGGGCGGTGGCTGGTTCTGGACCACAAACCGCCGGTGTGGTTTCCACAGGCCCTCTCACCTGGCCAGCAGCCGGGCACGAGGGCACACCCAGCCTGATCGGCATGGTGGACGGAGTAGGTGGGAGGAAGTGGTGTAGGGGAGGGGCGGGAGAAGAGTGTTAGAACGAACGCCGACGCCCTAAGATGGAAAAGAGATCCAAGTTGCCGAAGACAAACATGTTCTCTCTCCCCACCCCCCACTTTTTTTTTCTCCCTGGGGTTTTGCTGATAAGACATCCAAAGCAGCCTTGGAGAAGTGGATGGTTCCCCCCCAGGCCCGCGTCGTTCCACCCCCGGGCATCTCCCCTCCCTCCTGAGGCTGTGAGTGGAGCCCGCAGGGGAGAGTCGCAGCAGGAAGTGACAGAAGTGGCTGATTGCACCCGTGCAAGGAAACCCACTGTTCAAATGAAGTGACTGCACAGAGAACACACAGAATCTGCTTAGGGGTGGGGGGCGGGGGGGGACCGTGAAGAGAGAGAGTGTAGGGTAGCCGGTGGCTTCGCATTGTGGCACAATGGGCTCAAGCGCTCGCTGCTAACTGAGGAAGCCTGGGGGTCTGCGGATTGGAGCAAGCCTCCAGCCGAAGGTTCTGTCGCAGGGAGCCAAATTGACTGTGCGAGCAATGAGGTCGACTGGCTCGAGAAGCACCTTGCCCAGGGAGGTGTAGAGGGGGTGGGGAGTCCGGGGGCACGCGGACCACAGCTCTTGGAACGAGGCAGAAGGAGAGGCTTTGAGGGAGTTCAGATGGGAAGCACTTTTTATTGATTCGTGAACGTTCACTGCCATTTAGTTCCGATTCCTAACGACCCGACAGGACAGGGTAGAACTGGCCCCAGAGGTTTCTGAAGCTGTCACTCCTCTGCTTTCTCCTTTATGCGTGAAAGGAGGGGGTAGGATTCTAGGAATGAGACCCACAGGGGTGGACTCGTGGTCATGGGGAGCACGCACAATTGATTTTCAAACTGGGACCCTGGGCTAAAGATTCCGGCTGGAATCTTATCATGGGAAGATGCACATGCGCCAGACAGCTGGGGCCTCAGGCTGGAGTCCTTTGTCTGGGTGTCCTTGGGTCATGGCTCTCGCTTCCCCTTGAGGTCATGGGCGTCTGATCTGCTCCCGCATCTAGTCTGAGGGAGTCACACTCGAACCCCTTCGGAGTAAGGGAGTAGGACTAAAACATGGCATTGGTGGTTGGGGGTGAGGGGGGGGGGTTGTTTTTGCCAGGGAGAAAAGAAATTGAAAGTGACCTAACTTATCACAAGTTTAAATGTAAACCGAGTGTATGTAGTAAGGTCCTTCTGCATTGGTCTGGGGAAATTCCTCAGTGTCATGTGAACCTTAGCTATGGGGTGGGTGGAAGAATCCAGTCTCTTTCCCAGCCCATTTCAACACAAACCCACCATGCCCAGTGGGCAGATTGCTTCTGAATAGGCTCAATGGCAGGAGGTGTGGTTGGTTTGGGGGAGAGAGTCTTTGGGTTTTCATGATCGTTTCAAATCCTTTTCTACCCCAGAGTGTCATGGCAACTGCAGTTGGTGGCAGGACAGATGCCATTCAGGCCATCTTACAGATAAGAACCTGAGGCATAGATCAAACCAAACTCACCACCATCCAGTTGTTGTCCACTCATGGTCACCCCTGTAGAACAGGGTCGAACTGCCTCCTGTGCCTCTCCAGGACTATAAAGCTTCACAGGAGTAAAGAGCCTCTTTTGGGTCCCTTGGAGCTACTGGCGATGTTGAACTGCTGACCTTGTATTATTGATCCAATCCTTTACCCACGAGGGTAAATTACCTAAGAGTCAGATATGTACATTTTCTCCACGAATTGTTTCAGAGTGGTCATAAAGTGTGCCATCCGAAAAATACATGAACGTTTCAAAGTAAAAGAATTGACTTTGGATAAAAAGAGGAAACACGTTTTGATAGTTTCCTACAAGGAGCAGCCGTGGGGGACAGTCGGTGCCCGTAGGTGCCAGTTGGTGCCCGTAGGTGCCTGGGAGCCAAGGAATGCCCAGGACTCCCCACAAGGAAGGGGTTCATTGGGCTGTGACCCTGATGTGGACTTCTACCTTCCAGAATTGGCAGAAACTACATCGAAACTACACTGAAACCCACCCACTTGCAGCATGTGTTACTGCTTCATTCCGAGACTAAGATATCTTACAATTTACATACATTTTTCATTTGGAACGTGACTCTGGCAGTACTAATGTACAGTGGTGTGAAACTCTCCCCCTCCCCCAAGAACCTTCATGATTCCCACCCAAGGGGCAGAACAGAAGAGCGTGAATGCTCATCCACAAGAACTGTTCCGATGGCCAGTTATCCCCACAGCATGCTGAGGTTGCTGTAAAAGCTCGTGTCAGGTCAGAAAGGGCATTTTAGTCTAGCAGAGGAATCTATTAGGCTCACCTTCAAATACTCCAAAATATCTGGGGGGGGAGGGAGGAATTGTATCAGAAAATAGCCTCTGCATTGTAAAACCACATCACTTTTGGTAGACGCCGGGTGGGTCTGGGAAGATGGGGAAAGACTGTAAGCCATTATGGACTCAGAAATTAACCTTTGAGGTACATCCAATAAAGAAAGGATAGTGACTGTGTCATTGAGGAGTGAAGCTTCTAGAGCAAGTGGAGGAACTCTTCCCAAGGGAGGGAGAGAGTCTCTAAATGTCTTCCTTTCTGCAATCCCTATTCCTCTGTTCTACTCAAAGTTTTGACCACAACTATGGCAGTTTGTCACGGTGGCTTCTCTCAAGCCACCCTCTGCCAGGGGGCAAACTTCCTGTATGACTCTGATTTTAAAAGGTGTGACCTTCCCTTTCTGAGTGTGTGATTTCTAGAAACAGACACTAAGGCAGCTGAGAGTGAACAGGAAGCTGGGAGGGATTTTTACCTGCCATCCCCCACCCCCACTTTGTCGTTGCCTAACATTCAAGGGACTGTCTTCAAAATAGCCATAGACTTTTGAAGTATGGATGCACAAATCACAGGAAACAGCCCTTGATCTTAGCCCAGTTAATGACACTGCCCTGGTGACATTCAGCATACTTTATCCATGTTGCCTTGAGTCGCTATATTTGTGTTATAGGTGACAGCAGTCACAGGAAATTAATAAATTGGTTACTTAACCAGTTTTGCCTTCTTCTCTCGGCGATGTGGAGTCATGGACATATCCCAGTCTATCTCAAAGAATCTATATTTGGGGAGAAAATAGAATGAGTTTCCATTGACATCGGGGGATGACCCAGAGGGGTTGTGTGGCTATATTGGGAGGCAGAACCTCACTGAGCATCTGTCCTCTTTCATCTCTCCTCCTTGGCTTGCCAGGAGTTGAAGGGTACAGCAGGTATTCAGTCTCAGTTTGGAGAAATAAAACCTGAGACATCCATCTCAAGCCAGCTGGTGAAGCCTGTCTTTACCACTCTCTCCTTGCCACAACGTCCATGTAGGCCACAGACAAGCATGGTGCAAGGAAAGGAGACATTGGCAAGTATCCACAGGCCAAGAATTTCTGTGGCTTTCTGAAAGCCAGTTGGTGGGTGGAATTACACTCACGGATAAATATCGACGGAAAGGGCCATGGCTCAGAACACATGCATGAGCAGGCTGCAGCAGACAAAGGCAGGTGGATGGGAAAGCATGAACTCAAGAGTGGACGGGGATGAAATTGGCTCAGTCGAGGTCTATAGAATAAACAAGGAGCCCTGGGGACAGTGGGTTGCCCATGGGCCTTCTCTATACCACCAGGTCAGAAGTTTGAATCCACCAGTCACTGCATGGGAGAAAGACGGGGCTTTCTACTCAAGTAAACTGTTACAGTCTCCCAAACCCACAGGGACTGTTCTACCTTGTCCTGTGGGGTCAATATCAGTCAGCAGGTAGAGATGGAGTGAACAATGGAATGGGTGCCTTGTCCCACTCATTCCTCTTTCCCTCCATGCAGTCGTGACTTCAGTCCCCAAGGTGATGCTGATGGTGCTGGTTTGGGAAGCATCCAACTTAGAGAAGGAAGCCAACAGCAAACAGGGCCACCCCCTTTGGGTCTCGAGTCTTCGGAGCTCTGGTGAGACAGTGGTTGAAGGACCCAGATGCTCAGGAAAAGTCCAAAGCACCCACCCTTCACAGGAGAGAGATGGAAGAGCCTGCTGCCATCGAGATTCGCCCTTGGCCTGGCCACTTAGGGCACTTCTACTCTCATCCACAGCAACTGATTGAGTTACGCTCGCTTGGCAAGAAGCTGACTTCCTGCCCATATATATTTTTTTAACTTCAGCCTGCCAGCCCACACGCCCCACCACCCTCATGCTCAGGGCTTAGTCATCGCTCTCGGTCAAGGAAGTTATGATTTTAGCCAACGGAACAGAAAGCAGAAATGGGGAAAAGTAGCTCCCTCCAGACATGGGGCGGGAGAGATGGGGGTTACTGCTGCTGTTGCCATGGGATCATCTGAGCTGATGGGGCTTTTGTGTTCATCTGTATGACTGCTTCAGTAAGGATCGCTATGCAGTACACTTTCCTATTACAGAATATTCTCAATTCTTCCTTTCTCCGGCCGGCCTCCGTAGCAGATTAGGGAGGTGAATTCAGCTTCATCAGATGGGACGACTCCCTGCAGAGGAAGTCTGGTAGCACAGAAGATTATACGCCGGGCTGCCGGCTACAGAGTCACCAGTTGGAACTCACCGCTGATCCACAAAGAGCAAAAAGAGGCTCCCTACTCTGCTAAAGAGGGATAGTCTCAGGATCCCACAAGCGCTGTCCTGCAGGGTCACGATGAGTCAGAATTGACTAGCTGGCAATGAGTTTGGGATTTATTTTCTGGCTTTTCATTCAAGGATCAGCATGACTGGCTTGGAGCCATCAGAAAGAGGCTGATAACCTTGGCTTGTGGTTTCTCCAAAAATGGGTCTTATAAAGAACACGTTTTCCCCATTTGGGAAGAGACTTGAAGGACTCGGGGGAAAGGTTCACGCACAGCCCTCTCCCTGGGCAGCCACTACCACCACCACCATGACCAACCTCCACGAAGACCCACCAAGGACTCAAGGAGACTTTGCTGAGTGGCTCTGTAGGTCCCAAGAGACGACATGGAGTGCCTCAGAGAATGCAGAAGAGAATGGGAGCGAAAGGGGTGTTCTTGTGAGGGGTGTTCTTGCTGAGATTTGATCCCCGAGAGATCTTCTCTCCGGAACACCTGCAGAGTTCTTTCTGGTAAAGAATCATGCATGTTGGTGTTCTTGACTTTTGTGGTGGAAGCTGAAGAGGCCACGTGTCATGTGTTAGTGGAGCTGACACAGGCCACACAGGAGGAAGCAGAAGGCCAAAGGCGGCAGGAAAGACTTGGAGCACAGACGTTCCGCCCCCGCGAGATGAGACGGACCGAGCAGAAACTGCTTTTGTTTCTCCAAAATCAAAACCCAAACTCACCGCCACCCACTCCGTTTCGACTCCTAGGGACCCTGTGTCACGAGGTAGAACTTCCCCTGTGAGTTTCCCTACTGTAACTCTTTTTTTGGGGGGGAGGGGGGCATCACTGCCCTCTGGTGGTGGGAGTAGGAGGCCCAGCCTTTGTTCCGTGGAGCTGGAATTGAACCTCCATCCCAGTGGGCCCCAGTCCCGCGCACAACCACTACGCCACCGGGGCTCAGCCCTGTAACTCTTTACAGGAGTAGAAAGCCTTGTCTTTCTCCCGAGGAATGGCTGGTCATTTCAAACTGTTGACCTTGGGGTTCCCACACTTCAAGAGACAGATGGTGTTTCCCTCTTCCTAGCAAGGCTCCTTCACCCACCCTTGCTTTTGTCCTCAGGAGAAGAAAGAAGGGCTGAAATACAAGAGACACCTATCTGGCAAATTATGGGATAGTAGGTTTTGGGGTAGAACCTGTTTCAAATTTGGCAAAAAAAGTTATTTATTTATTTATTTATTTATTTATTTATTTATTTATCTATCTATCTATCTATCTATCTATCTATCTATCTATCTATTTATTTATTTATTTATTTATTATTTTCCTGCCTTCTTAGCTAGTCAGACTGCTTGGCAAGAAGAAAAACTTGCATCTCAGCTCCCTCTGCTGGCCTTTCAGGAAACTGTCTATCCCCAGATGCTGTGCTCTTTCTACAGAGGGATCTTCCTGTCCTGCCAACTGAGCGGATGAGGGAAGGAAGGCCCATGTCAAGTGGGAAAAGCGGTTCTGAGCTTCCCAAGGGACCCGTTCTCCTCCGCATGGAAGAGGGACCTTCCCTGTGGCAGGTCTGAATTACAATGCACTTCCCCAGCCCACCCGACAAAGAAGGAAAGCAGAGGCGGGCGGATCGCAGGTGATTATGGATATCACCTATTGAGGAAGGACGGTCTAGAAATTCAGTGCAATGTTTAATGTGGAGTCCTCGTTTCCATGTATAGGCTATTCCTTTTACACACTCGTTGGTGAGATGCCGTGTCGTCTCCCTGCCAATGAGCCGGTGCCGCTCGCAGCGAGGCTAGAACTGCCCTTGTGAGTTTCCGGGAGAGGTCGGGACTCTGTGTGGAAGTACAAAACCCTGACCTTCTCCCCGCTGGTGGTTTCGAATCCCTATAGTTAGCAGTCCAACTCCAACTCATCATGCCCGCAGGGCTCCTCTTCTCCTATACAAGGGAACAAAACACTGTGCAATCTTCCTGTTGCTGCAGCCGCTCTGTCGGTCCATGCATGTCACTGTAGCTTGGGGGAAGCGGGAACTGAAGGGCAGTGAATCCTGAACCTAGGGACTCTGGGGGAACTGTGGAATCAGGAAGGGCAGCAGTTCAAGCTCACCAGCCACTCCGAAGGAGATCCATGACGTTTTCTCTCCTTATAAAGACCACGTCTTAGAAGCCTCTCCATGAGTTTGGCCCTAGAAGATATCACTTACGTGAAACCTAAATGGATGTCGGAAGAGACCCTCCAAGTAACTAAGACAAATGAAAGAAATAGCCGAGTGAAAAGGGTGGCTGGAGAAGACCAGGTGCAGCATCATCATGAAACGTGCACAGACCTAGAGTCAGAGCAGGAGAGACCAGGCCCTGGAAAAGGGCTGCGTCCTTACTAAAGCAGAGGAGCAGTGAGAAACAGGATGACCCTCCATGAAATGGACAGACACAGCAGCAGCCACGGTGAGCTCCCCGCTAACAGCTGTGAGGATGGTGAGGGGCAGGGGGGCAGCACTGGGCCCGGTTTCCTTCTGTGGGGCATTGGATCATCTATGAGTTGAAATCGACTTGATAACATATAACGACAGATGACCTTTTGATCTCGGGTTTTAAAAACTCAGCTCGCTGGTCCTTTTCTCTTAGCCTCATAAAAGGGTCTCAAGCACCAATAATAGAAATTTGGAGGCATTCAGCAAAGCCTTAGTTTCCAAAGGCTTTGCACTTTCTCATCTACTCTGGTCTCTTATTCTGAAGAACAATTTGGTATTGCTGCATGCCTCTGAAGCTGGCGGACAGTCAGCTCGACCATCACTCAGATGTGTATAAAAAAGATCTTTATCAAGGGTTCACGGGGAAGGGGGCGCAGGGAGGGAGGGGGAAAATGAGGAGTGGATAGCAGGGACTCAAGTAGAAGAAGAATTTATAGATTGCTATCAAACATATAGGTTAATACTAGAATTACAGACTTGATCTGGACTGGGCTAGAAAGTTTGCTCAATATTCAATTTCTCTTGTACATAAAGATCTTTCTCTTTTTTTGCTTCAAGCATTTTTATTAATGAGATTTTTTAAATGGAATCATTTTATTGGGGGCTCATACAACTCTGATCACAACCCACATGAACATCCATTGTGCCAAGTCCTTTTGAACGTTTGTTTCCCTCATCGTTCTCAAAGCACTTGCTTTCTATTTCAGTCCCTGGAGAGCTGCTGCTGGACTTGAACTGTCAACCCTGTGGGCTGCAGTCCTGCACACAACCACTATGCCACCGGGGGTCAGTCCTTCTTTTCTTTTTAAAATCATTTTATCAGACAACTCATCAAAATCCATACACTGATTCATTGTGTCAAGCACATTTGTACATTTGTTGTCATCATCATTCTCAAAATATGTACTTTCTGCTTGAGCCCCGGATATCAGGTTCTCATTTTCCCCTGCCCACCCACCTCCCCTCAAAACCCTTGATAATTTATACATTATTATTTTTGTCATGTCTTACACTGTATGATTTTTTTATAATAGTTGGCTATCATTTATTTAGGTATGCATGTGTACATACACATGTATGCATATAAACACACACCTATGGAAAGACTTGAGGAACATGGTGGAGAAATGGAATTAAAAGAGAGTGAAATTGATTCACGCACTTGGTGGAGCTGTGGGAGGTTTTGGTGTGATATCAGTTCCTTTTTGATCTCTACCCCATGACCACCCTGTCCCCCAGGAACCCTATTTCTTTATTTTACCCTATACCAGTTTCTCCCCATATTTTACACAATCCAATGTATTCATTCACATACAATTCTGTTGTTCAGTCCCATCGAGTGGGGTTATACAGTCGTCAATACGATCAGCATCTTAATCCCTCCTTCCCCCTCTCTCTGCCCATACCCTCAGGAAACCATTACTCCTGTCACTCTTTCTGAAGGGTTATCTATATTGCTTTTCGTGTACCAAACAATCTTAAAAATACAAATGACATATATAAATCTAGCATGATTAAGGAGGTAAAAAACCATAATAGTAAGGGGAGGTAATGTTCCAGCACTAGAGATTAGCTATGAGGTTCATCAGTGCTGTACCAGTCCCTGGATTTGTCCTCCCTTCCATGTGACCCTTCTGAGAAGGGCTATCCCATTATCTTATAGGTGGGTCTTTGGGGGTCTCTACTATATCCATGTCCCTTCACATCGATTTGGTTGCTTATTTTTGAACTTGTAATGCCTGTTATCATCGACACTTCATGATTACACAGGCTGATGTGTTTCTTCCATGTGGGCTTTGTTCCCTCCCTGCTAAATGGCCAGTTGTTTAACTACAACCCTGTAAGACCCCAGACGCTATATATTTTAATAACCAGGCACCATCAGATTTCTTCACCACATTTCCTTATGTACCCATTTTGTCTCCAGTGATCATGTCAGGAAGGTGACACATTATTATAACAAGCCATTCTTGTAGTGAGGCCCAAAGTCCATCTGTTTCCTTGTTGAATTTGCATATGTATACAAAGATATATGTTTATATGTGTAAATATATGAATATATGGACACTTGTCTATAAGTAGTATCTTATCTATGTCAAGATAATTAGAAGCAGCTACTTGATCAAGCAGCCAAAAAAGACTCAGATTTGTGTCCATTCCAAAGAAAGGCAATCAAACAGAAAGCCAAAAATATAGAGCAATACACTTAATATCACAAGCTAGCAAAACTTTGGTGACAATAATTCCAAAATAGTCATAGTGTAGATTAACAAGGAATGGCCAGAATTTCAATCCAGATTTAGAAGAGGACATAGAATGAGTGATATCCTTACTGACATCAGATAAATCTTGGCCCAAACCAGAAAAATCTAGAAAGACATTTACCTGTGCTTTTTGACTATGCAAAGGTATTTGACTGCAAATGATGGATAACATGAAGAAGAATCAGAAGGACAAACCGCCTCACTGTGTTCATGTGAAACTTCAAGAGGCAGTCATTCAAACACAGCAGCAAAAATACTACATGAATTAAACTTGAAACAGTATGTACCTGTGTTGTCCCCTTTCATCTCTCCGACCCACTCTAGGACATCTGCTGAACGAACAGTTTAAGAAGTGATGCCACCATAGTTTTCACACAGCAGGTGCCTCTGAAAATAGTGCTCAGAAGCATAGAGAATGGAGCTCATAAGAGGTCCGTACAGTGTAACATATCGTATTCTTATTACTTCTGTGTGTCTGCTATACTATTATGACTATTTTACCATATCATTTACATTGTAAGAAATTGAGATCAGATTCAGAAGAGGACACGGAAAGAGAGATGATATTGCTGATGTCAGATGGATCTTGGTTAAAAGCAGAGAATAGGAGATGTATACTTGGTTCATTGACTCGGCAGGGACATTTGACTGTGTGGATTATAACGAACTAAGGGTTGCCTGAGAAGAATGGAAATTCCAGGACTCTACATTGTGCTCATGTGAGACCTGTACACGGATCAGTAGGCTATCATTTGAAGAAAACAAGGGAATGCTGTGTGGTTTAAAATCAGGAAAAATGTGTGCATGGGTTGGGTATTCTTATCACGTTTATTCAATCTGTATGCTAAGGAAATAATTGGGGAAGCTGGATTATAGGAAGAAGAGAATGTCATCAGGATTGGAGGATGGCTTATTAACAACATGCTATGTGCAGATGGCATGATCACTTGCTCATGAACATCAAGGCTTGTAGACTTGCATATGGATTATAACTCACTGTAAGGAAAGTTAAAGTCCTCCCAACTGAACCATCACGAAAATGGAGATAACATCACGAAAAATGGAGAAAGGATTAAACATGGAAGTTGTCAATCATTTCGTTTTGCCTGGATTCATCAGGAAAATCTGCTGCACAAACTCTCTTTAAAGGGTTACAAAGCAAGGATGACACTTAGAGGATTAACATTCACTTGATCCAAATTGCGATGTTTTCAATCACCTTGTGTATATATGGAAGTTGGGCATTGAATAAGGAAGACCAAAGAATAATTGATGAATTTGAATCATGGTGTGGTGAAGACTATGGAAAGTACCATAGACTGCCATAAGAGGAAACATATCTGCCTTAGAAGAGGTCCAGACAGAGTCCTTCTTGGAAGCAAGGATAGTGTGTTAGTCTGGGTAAACTAGAGAAACAAATTCATAAATACACATATGTATACAAGGGAGCAGCTGATGTACAAGAGGAATGGAACATCGAGAAAGCATCCCAATCCAGTCCAGTCCAATCCCTCAAGTCTGATATTAGCCCCTATGTCTAATACCAGTCTATAAAGTCTTCTTTAGATTCTCGAGGAACATGCCATACCACCAATCATCGGCCATGGAGTGCAGAGTCTTGAAGATCCAGTGGTGGTAGAAGCAACTCAGCACTCGCAGGGGCCTCTCTGTAGCTTCTCAAGCATCTCAGCTCTTTCAGGAGTCTCTACGTGGCTTTTCCGGCTTCAGAGATCTGGTTCCATCAGGGTAAGCCCGTGGGGCTTCTCCTCTGACTCCTCCAGTTTCCAGGGTTCCAGTAAGACTTTTGTTTCACATATTTGAACATGCTGTCAGGGGAGACCAGTCCCTAGAGAAGGAGAGCATGCATAGTAAAGTAGAAGGGCAGTGAAAAAGAGGAAGACCCTCTGTGGGAGGGATTGTCTCAGTGGCTGCGACAATGGACTGAGACGTGGCAACACGTCATTGTTTTGCTCTGCTGTACAAAGGGTCACGATGAGTCCCAGCCAACTCAACATCACATCACAGGAACATTTACATGGAAAATACAATAAATGAAGTAGAACATGGCCTCAATAGCAGAGGGAAAGTTGTTAACAACCTTCCATGTGAACCATGCTTCCAGAAAATGAAGGGGACTAGAAGTCCTTACAGATGAAGGTAAAAGACTCCACCTTTCAGGATGAACGACACCTGAACAAAAAGAAAACAAAAATCCTCACAACTAGATCAAGACATGGCACCATGATAAAATGCAAAGATATTAACGCAGTCAAGGATTTTGTTTATGGAAAGCAGCATCCAGGAAATAAAATGATACACTGTATTGGGTGGATCTGCTGCACAAGACCTCTTTAAAGTATTAAAGAACAAAGATGACTTTGATGACCAAGAGGCACGTGGCCTGAAACATAGTATTTTTTATGGCCTTCTAGGCATGCAAGAGCTGGGCTCTGAGAAAAAACGTCGGAAGAAGCAATGCCTTTGAGCTACAGTGTTGGAGAAGAATCATGAGCATATCATGGATTGTCCAAAGAATGAATAACTCTGTTCTGGAGGAAGCACTGCATTCTGACTCCATGTTGCTCCAGGTAGACTAGAGAAGCAAATCCATGAAAACACATACGTGGATAAGAGAGTTTTAAATAAAGGGTAATTGTACATTAAGAAAGCATCCCAACCTATTCAGTCTAAGCCCTTAAGTCCGATATTAGCCCATATGCCCAATACCAATCTATAAAGCCCTCTTCAGACTTACAAAACACATGCAATGATGGCAAGGGCTGGATGATCACAGGCCAGTGGTAGAAGTCTATGGATCCAGTGACATTGTAAGTATCTCATGCCATGTGGCTTCTCCAGCACCCAGGATTGCATCAGGGTAGACCAGGTAGCTTCTCTTCAAGGATATCTTGCAGGAGTCAGCTTTGTCAATAGAGAGTCTCTAAGGGTCAAGAGCAAGAAAGAAGCGTCGCCTGCCTTCAAGGAGGAAACACCAGAATTCCAAGCATCATCAGGGGAAGGCCATGTCCACACAGAAACCACCTTGACTATGACCCAATTCACAGACCAGACTCCACCCCTTCACACTCAATCCCCTTATGTCCCAAGTTGGCGCTCTTGTTGGTTTTAGGTGCTATTGAGTCAGTTCTGACCCATACTGACCCTAATAATGCTCAATGGAGCAGCACACTGCCTGGTCCTGTGCTACCCTTAGAATAATGCTCCTTCCTCTTTCCAACGTCTTTCAGGCCACTCTACCAGTTCACCAGATACAGCCTACTTATGTCTGAACCCCAGCAGTGTCTACAATGTGAACCCCAACACCCCCCCCCCCGACACAACTCCAAAGTCAGGACACTCTTTAACCAGAAGACAATAGCCAGCTGTCAGGGTTACTTACCAATTAACCAAATACGTCTGAGCTCTTTCAAGTAGGCTGAAAAGGCTGCCCCTGCTGGTGCAATTTTCATACTGAAAATATTTTTCATCCACCAAGGAGCTTTTCGGTAAAGAAAATTTAGAAACACAGATGAAATATACAACTCTCCTCTAGTTCTTTAATGCTTCCTCTCCCCAACTAGCATGACCTCAATTCTACTTTACAAAGCCAGCTAAACCAGAGCATGTACCCTGGGACTGATAAGAGCTGGAAACTCGGGGAATCCAGGACAGACAAACCCCTCAGGACCAATAATGAGAGTGACAATAACAGGAGGGGAAGGGGAAGGTCAGGGGAGACAGGGGGATCTGATTGAAATGAGCAACCTAAAACATTTCCCAGGATGAAAGACAACAGAAAAGTGGGTGAAGGGAGACAGCGGTTGGTGTAAGACATGACAAAAACAATTTCTAAATGATCAGGGGTTCATGAGGGAGGGGAAAAAATGAGTTGATACCAAGAACTCAAGTAGAAAGAAAATGTTTTGAAAATGATGATGGCAACATATGTATGTAGGTGCTGGGCACATTGGATGGATGGATGGATGGATGGATGGATGGATGGATGGATGGATGGATAGATGGATTGTGATAAGAGCTGTATGATTCCTCCAATAAAAATGACTTTAAAGCAGAAGAAAATTAGAAACAGACAAAGCTGCATCCAATTTTGCAATGCAATTGGAACCCCTGCATCTTAATCATACTAATTGATATTTAGAGGTTTTTATCTTAGGGTGTGGTATCCCTGGGCAGTGTAAATAGTTCACACACCCCACTGCTAACCCATAGGTTGGAAGTTTGAATCTACCAGAGGCTTCAGATAAAAAGACTGGTGATGTTTTTCTGAAGAAATCAGCCAGTGAACACAGGACAGTACAGTTTACACTCCGCCTCGCTTGAGTTGGGATTGATGGCAATTGGCTGTCCTCAAGAGGGCACATGGTTAGTGCCAGTCATAGATAGCATCCGGTCATCTAGCCAAGAAATTCGATGCTTGAGTCAATGCTGTGAAAATTAAGAGAAAAATAAAAAGTTTTATAGCAAAAACACATGCATTCGTTTACTTTCCTGATGTTGTAAATTCAAAAGTCAAGAAACAACAATGGCACAACAAAAGATTGGTATATTAACTTTAGAATGTGCATACTGTCAACGTGGAATGACACCGCCCCAGCTCACACACTTGACTTATTTTTGTTTAGGACAATAAAAAAAATTAAGTAACCCAGTACCGAATCAGACCGACATGCTGGCAGATCCAGTCTAGCCAAAGACAGGAGTCCCGAGCCAGGCAGAGACCACAGCAACCTTAGTTATGTTGGAACAAACTCAATGCTTGGCCAGTTGAACTTCTTATAGACATGTCCTGAGTTTGTTATGGGTGCAAGTGTCTCTTAATCAGGGGTCCTCAAACTATGGCCCGAGGGCCACATGTGACCTGCCAAGCACATTTATCTGGCCCACCAGGTGTTTTTGCCACCTCTGCCTGTCCTGCTTAGCAGCCAATCATCCAAGGACCGCAGTGAATTTGTTCCTAGTTGTTTTGGGTTTTTTTAAAACTATAGTCTGGCCCTCCAACAGTCTGAGGGACAGTGAACTGGCCCCCTGTTTAAAAGATTTGAGGATACCTGTCTTAGATGTTCCACGACAGAAATTTTTTCACTGCCTTCTTTAATGTTGACAGAGGTCTGCTCCCTCTCACGCATTGTTTGTATTTTTGTCTTTATACTAATATGTTCTTATCCTTACTACCTTAGTGCTGTCTGTTGTTCATTGTTCTCTGTTGGGTTTCTCGGCTGTGAAGCACAGGAGGAGTGGATGTTTCATGGTAACACGGTGTTATGGGGAAGGCAGGGGTGGAGGGCGGGTGATAGGGAAGGAAAGGGGATTTCTGGAGTGAATAATGGGGGCAGGAGGGCGGAGGGAGCTCTAGAAGTGATCCTGGTTACACAATCCATTTTAAAGGTGACTTAGCCATGGGTGCTAGGGACAGGAGAGAATGCTACACGATGGATGTGGTGCTGATTGTACAATTCCCCTTGATACGATTGAACTATTCAATTATATGATATGTAAATTTTGTACCAATAAAACTATTTGAGAAACAAAAGAAAGAAAAGCAGAAAGCATTAAAAGTTAGAACAAATTTTAAAAATAAAGCCTATTCTTTTCCCGGAGATTATACAATCAACATTTTAAAATAGTTTTTTTTTTAACAACTTCAAAACATGTTTTCCAATCTTGATTCCTTTTCCCATTAATTTTTTTTGCCTTTAAAAAAAAAAGAAAGAGGGACTGAGCCCAGCCCTGGTGGCGTAGCGGTTGTGCACGGGACTGCGGCCCACTGGGTTAGAGGTTCAAATCCAGCAGCAAGGCTGGGTCTCCTACTTCCACCACCAGAGGGCAGTGATACCCCAAAAACAAAAAAAAAAGAAAAAGAAGCTAACAATGCACCGAATTGGACAAATCTGCCACAAAAGCTCTCTTTCAAAGTGTGACCGAGGAAACAGCACTTGGAGGATGGAAGTATTAGCGCATTTTCAATCACCATGTATGCCTGCAAAACTACATTCATCTCATATGAGAAAAATCGATAATAAACATCACCAAACATTCTGTATGGTCTGATAGCAGAGAAGGCCCATAAATTTCTTGAGTTGATACCGTGCATCTGTTCTTCCTTTCATCGATACACCCATTCATCTTTGGGCTTCCTTTTTCAATATCCAAAACTTCATATGCATGTGAGGTCATCAAAAAATCCAGGATAAAAAAAAATCTAGGTTAGGTCGACCTATAGAGGCAGAAGTAACTGGATTAATGGTTCCTTGGGGGTATGGCAGTGAGATTGGTGGGGAAATGAGGAGCTAATAATGAGGAGGAGGATAAGAAAGAAGGAAATGTTCTAAACCTGATTGTGGTGAAGAGTGGGCAACTCTTCTTGATATGATTGAATTGCGTGATATGTGAAGTGTATGTCAATAAAACTTTCAAAAGAGAAAAAAATGATGTAGGAGAATATTATTTTATGGCATGGAGATCTAGGAACAGAAAATGAGAACCTCTAGCAATGACTTCTTGAGCTCCCAAAGCATACAGCAATGCAGAACATGGGTATCACTGCCCTGGTGGGAGTAGGAAGCCCAACCTTGCTCTTGGAGAGCCGCTGCTGGATTTGAACTGCCAAACCTGTGGGCCGCAGTCCCGCACACAACCACTATGCCACTGGGGTTCAGCACCCCTATCAGATATTTGATGTGTACTCTTTGCTCCCACACTTGTGCACTTTGTGAGCTTAGTTGAAGGTACACCTGCCTTTTCTATATAGCACTTCCCCTCCAATACCAACAGCTCTTCTCTCTTCACACGGCTCCTACCCCAAAGCTTATTTCACGGGTACCTTGGAATAAATCTCTGATGTCAAGTCTTTATATTTTACTAGGCATTTATGCTAAAGAATCATTTCTTTCAGGGTACTTACGTTCTGAAATTTTTTTATGTATGTGATTTCAATATGAGATACTCAAGAGACCTAGGCAGCCTGAGTTCAAAATTCCAGCTCCACGGACTTGAAATCCAAAGGTCTCCTCATGAGTTTAATGAGTTCGAAAGAGTTCCTATTCTTTCGGAGCCTGGGCATGGTACAGATGGTTAACGAGTTCTGTTGCCAACCAACACGTTGGAGTCTACATTAAGGTACCTTAAAAGAAAGGCTGGGCGGTTTATTTACTTTTCTAATCAGTCCTTAAAAACTCTAGGGAGCCCTGGAGCCTCATGAGTTGGAAGGAGTTTTACTATTCTGTTTCATATTCCCTGAGGATGACTCCTGAGCCTTTGACTGCCATCTCTACTGGGCATCGACTTAGACCCAGCTGCCAGTACTCTAAGTGGGTCCTCCGTGTACCATTCATTGTACGAGCTTCATAGGACTTACTGTAGATTTGGTACCAGAATGAACAACACCCCCCCACACACACCCCAGCATCTCGCAAGCTCCATTTTTGCTCTCTTCTTTGCTGAGCACATGGGAAGCTCTGAGCATTCCCCTCTGTGTCATACAAAACATCTCTACTAGCTCCTGTTCCGAGACTTGCAGACAGGAACCCATTAAAGTCATCAGCAGACCGGGGAGCCTTCCTTGCCACAGGCACAACCTTCCTTTGTTAGTTTGAATCATAAAAAGCGGGTCATCTGCCGGTACCTCCACATAAAGCAATTCTAACTGTGGTTGGGGAGGCTGATGCGAAATAATCAACTTTAGTTGGTTGAAGACCAAAAGGGTGAGGGGCTTCTTCCAGAGAGGGTGTTTTAAAAGAACAAGAGTAGCATTGACCGAAGACTGGTTCTGGGAAAGGTTTTGTGTCTCTGGACACTAGGCAAAGCATTGCTAGTGCTGTGCAGGATGGTGGAGCTGTAGCACAAGGACAAAGTGAAGTCAACAGTGAACCCAGCCTTGAGAGAAGAGAGGCTTGGGGACTTGAGGCACTCTTGGCACGTGCTGGCACTGGCCCTTTCTGATGGGTGGTTGGAAGAAGCGTTGCTTCTCTTCGAGGTCAGGGTTTCTGCAGGTCCAAGGAAAGGCTCACTCTGCTTTTCCTTTTCTGAGGAATAGGAAAGCCCCCACTCACCTGCCCACCCAGTGGCCCACCCTCTAAGTCATGCCTCGCTACTCAAAGAAAGAAGGTGGTCTGGTATTACCGTGAGGAACTCATAGAACTGCTAACCACAGGTCAGCAGCTCCAACCCCCCCAGCCTGGGGTAGATGGCAAATTTCTCCCATGAGGATTGACCATTTCCAAGGCTCTGGATTTGGTTTCCATGAGTTGGAGTGGACTCACTGCTAGTGAGTGTGTTAGTCCGGGTAGACTAGAGAAACAAATTGATAGACACGCATATGGATATAAGGGTATGGTTTATATACTAGAGAAATAGGACATTAAGAAAACATCCCAACCCAGTCCAGTTCAAAGTCATAAGTCCGATATTAGCCCATATGCCTGATACCAGTCTATAACATCTCCTTCTGGCTCACAAAGTCACAGGTCAGTGGGTGCAGAGTCCCGGCGCTGGCAGGGGTCCTTGCTTCCAGGGCTCAGGGTCCATCAATAGCATCCAGTGGTGGTAGAGACAACTCAGCACTGGCAGGGCTCTCCACATGGCTTCGCCAGCCTCAGAGGTCTGATTCCATCAAGATAAGGCCGTGTGGCTTCTCCTTGGGCTCCTTCAGCTCCTCAGCCACTGCCATCTTGTCTTGTCCATAGTTCGTTTTCTCTGAGACTAACTCCCAACAACTGGGGAGATAGCTTTTCATCTCCATCAGGGAAATATCACAAGATTTCCCAGAAGTCTCAGGAGCAAGCCATGCCCACACGGAGGCCTCATTGGCTACTCAACGGCTCTCTCCAGATTAACAGGCTAGACTCTACCTCTACATCTCAATCATGAGATTAACATAAGCACATGACTGCCACAGTGAGTTTGGTTTCTTTGGGGGGTTTTAATCCAAAAAAGAGAGCCCTAGTGGTGCCACGGGTTCAGCGGTGGTTTGCTGTGAATGTTAAGATGATTTATGTCAACTAGACACTCCCGGCTAGGCTCAGTGTCAGGCCTGTCAGTCAGATCCCAGACTGATAGTGTTTCCTTGGGTGAGGGTGGGGGTCTGGGAGATGTTCTCCTAGGAAGGACCGTAGGAACTTTCTTCCCTCTGGAATGCTGCCTTCCTGCTTGCTGGGACTAGGACTGATCCTGGAGCTGCCACAGCCCTGCCATGCTTCCACCAACCTCAGATCCACAGTTTGCACTCAGCGGCCTGTGATCTTCCTGCACTCCGCATCATTGCATGTGGCTACGTGAGTCTGAGGAGAAATTTATGGACAACTATGGGACTTACGGACTTTCACTGGACTGGACTGGAAGGTTTTCGTGATATAGAATTAGTTCTTGAGAGGCAGCTCTATCTTACACAGAGATGAGTGTCCCTGGACTTGTTTCTCTCGTCAACTTGGCCTAACACAGTCACTAGCCAAAAGGTTAGCAGTTCAAACCCATCGACCTCCGAGGGGTCAGAGGAGGAATGAGTCCGTCTGCTTCCTACACATTTACATCCTTAGGAACCTACATAGCAGTTCTATTCCACTCTGCAGGGGTCGCAGTGAGTCAGAAGGGATGAGACAGAAGTGAGCTTGATTTTGAAAGAAGCTTGGTTATTCAAAGAAGTCGTGATTCAAGCTCACCAGCTGTTCCTCACGAGAAAGGTGTGACAGTCAGTTTCCATTAAAATTAAAGACTCAGAAACCCATGGGGCAGTCCGACTCTGCCAAACTGGGTCAAGGTGAGTTGGGGTCATCTCAATAGCCATGGACTTGATTTTGGCAATCAAAGAAAATCATCCAGGCCATCAGTTGGCCGTGAAAAACATTCAAAGCAATTTACATTCTCTCCCCGCACTTCATCCACCGGTCTCTAAATTCAGGCAACCCTCTCTCTCTCTGATCCTTCCATTCGCTCGCTAGACCCTCTGGGTTGATGGAAGTGCATAGCCTCCACTGTCTACTGCAAGCCCCTGGAAGCTCGTATTGCCAGGGCTTCTAGCAGTGCCCCTTCGATCCTAGATTTTTTTTTCTTTGATCTCAACTTAAGGGGGGGGGGGGAATCCCTGCCATCGAGTCAATTCTGACCCCCCTAGGAACCCCCCAGGACAGAACTCCCCTGTGCGTGTGTTTCCCAGATAGTAACTCTACACAGAAAGAGAACGCCTTATCTTTTGCCTGTGGAGCAGCTGGTGATTTTGACTTTGTGGTTAGCAGCCCCAAATATAACCACTCTAGCCAGCGCTGCTCTTTTTCTCTAATAGACTAGGTCTTCATAATAATAGTACCACTCGTGGATGGGGAGGAGGGTCAGGCAGCTGAGGGAAAATGAAGGTCAGGAAGAAGACTTTTGACAAGGAAAAGGTGTCCTTTCAACAGTGCTAGAATTTATAGAATGTTCCTTATGAATCACTCATTTGGGTTTGTATCCGCCAAAGAAAATAGGTTCTCTGTGAGTTGGTGGATGGGAGGTGCTTTGTTTTGTTTTGCTTTGGATAAGGGGAAACACTCCTTCACTCCTTTTATATCTGGGAAAAGAGCTTCATTGAAAAACAAGCAAAGAACAGTTGCATGGAGTGGAATTCTCTGAATCTAATATAACCAGATGTCCGTGCACCCTTGTCATTAGAGCAGTTTGAACAAGGCCTTCCTGCCAGAAGAGGCACGGTGATGAAAGCCTCCCTGAAGAGCAGGAGAATTCCAGGAACACTAAGGATTCATGTGCAATCACTGAGCAAAGAGTCTCGGGACTTGGAGGGGCTGTCCTCCTTATGGGCAAGTCTGATTCTGTACATGTTAGCAACATACTTATGCCACTGTCCAAAACAATTATCCCCACCTAGACAAGTGTTGGCCATGGCACGACATTCTGAAAAACCAGGGAGGAACATGCTGGTTTCGCACTGGCCAAGGACAGCCTCATTCATCCACTCCTACTGGTTAGAGCCACACCAAGGACACTCACAAGGCAGGTGTGGCGAGACCACCAGGTCCCTTGGGCCTCCCAGTGCCATTTTGTCTATACTGCACTGTATAGAAACTCTCCCCCAATCTATGGGAGCCCCTCTCCAAATCCAGTGACACTACAGAATTGTCTTCAACTACTGGGGCTATCGGTGCAGTGAACAAACCTTTTCCTGGACAACAGGGGTGTCTAGGAACACACAATCCCTGCTCAACACACAATTCTTACCTCTCTCTCCACAGCAAGAAGCCTGTTTGATTGGCCTTTGACAGGTACCCCCCGTGCATGAAGATGCCTAACTTTAACATTTTAGACTCACCAATGTCAATTCCAAACGGCTCCTATGCCTAACACATTCTGACAAGTGGTCAAATGTCTGTTTGGAATTAACAAGCAATTGTCCTGTGTCCCTCCCAAAGGACATACCCCAAAATGCACTGCTCGATAGATTGAATACTAGTTTATAAGACCTTCCGATTCCTTCGAAATAAAGGATGTGTAGTTTGCTGTTTCCTAGGGTCCTTGGGTCATGGACACAGTTTGCATTAACCTTAAGGTTGGTGGTTCAAACCCACCCAATGACACCAAGGAGTTGTTCCTAATAGCATCCTGTGGCGCTTGGTCTTCCTCCATAAAACACAGAGGGGCCAGGGGTTGAAATCAGCCCCAAGGCAGTGAGGGTTTCGTTTTATTTTGTTTATTCTGCTTCATAACATTACTGCAGATAACAAGCATTGACTACTCACTGGATGACAGGCACATACCCTGCTATTTAGTGTAACCCAGGGCGGCCTCCTGCCACTAGCCTCCTCCCTCTGCTTATGCTCCGAGGCTCAGGTCTAAGATCCATTTAGGCCCCGGGGAGTAGAAATTTCATAGAAGGCACTAAAGTCACGGTAGGCTTTGTTCTAGTTCGGTTAGGACTACAGTTCATTATGAGAGTTCATGCAAATGAGGGCACTTCAAATGAAGTCCTGCTAAGTTCCTGGGGAGGCAAGAGCAGGATGATTTGGAAAGGAGCCATGCAGAGAGAAGCAGGAGAGTCTTGGGGGGTAATGACCATCTCGTTTCCTGTCGGGGCTCGGCCTGCCCCGTCACAGCAGCCTTCCCCTCTGTGTTCTGCTTTAGTGAGAGTAGAGCCTTATGACAGTCAAGTTCAACACGCAGAACTCACGATGAAATGCAAGATTCAAAATCAGCAGCAATGGAACTGAGCTTATTTGCCTCTTTCACTAAAACCCACTGGGCTTCCGAAGCTGTCAAGCTTCACCGTAGCAAACGGCCAGGTCTTCCTGCTAGGAAGCAGCTGATAGATGCCCGGCACACATCATTCATGCGTACGGTTCAGTGGCTTTAATTTGATTTTTATGTGTCCCCTGATCCTTTTTCCCCCTTCTACTCAAATTTGTTTATTCTTTCATTTCTAGCATCTTACAGCACACGCTTAGGTTATTGATGTGGAGCCTTTCTTTGCTTTTCTTTCTTTCTTTTTTTTTTTTAATAAACCCAAATCCCTTTATTTGGAAGAAGTGGGCTAGTGGGGGGAGGGGAGGGGCAGGTGGCCCTCACTGCACAGCCTGCTCGTTGGCACTGCTTCCCGAATCCTGTGGTTTCATCACATCCGGGAGCTCAGGCGGGCTGGAGAATGGCATCTGTCCGGAAGGCCAGCCCTACTGTGGCTGGGACCTGGGGACGTGCAGTCTGGCTGGGGAAGCCACATTCACCCAGTGTCTTGCCGTCCTCCAGGAACTGGTCGTCCTTATACAGACGCTGCTTGTCCGGTGGCCGCTAAAGGATGCCTTCGACGATGCGTTTCAGCTTGAACATGGTGCTCGGCTCCTTGGCTTCGGCGAAGACGGTGGTCTGGTGGTGCCGGGTCATTAGGAACACGTCCTGCGGGCGACGGGCCACCATGAACACGGTCCCCCACAGCCCCCCAGACCCCAGGCCCGGACTGCCCCTCCCCCGCGCCCACTGGAGCCTTTATTTTCAAATGCAACTATCTCATGTGATAAATTGTCCTCTAAGGAATGTTTTAACTGCATCCTACAAAGGCTAGAAGGTTGCGTTTCCATTGCCATCCAGTTTGAAGTGGACTCCCCTTGCAGTATCATCTTGAAATTACCAGATCCTTTAGAAATGTGCTGGCTGATTTCTAAGTTGGGGGGATTTTTAGACTCAGAAAGTCTCTGTGTGGGAGTAAACCCTGGCAGAAGGTTACCACGCCTTTCTTCCCGGGCTCTTCTGGGTAAGCACACACCTCCAACCCCTCTGTTTATGAAGCTTTCATCCACGAGTCCCACGATTAGCCACGTGAAATGCAGGAAGTGAAGAGGCCTTAGCTCTCCAAACAGATGCTTCCATAAATGACTGTATGAACAAAGAAACACTTCTGTGCAACTTCCGACAAAGCTGAACAGCTGGATGCACATCAGTACACATGGATCTAAGTCAGTCTCACAGCAACTGGTTTTACGAAAATGATCTTATCTAAGTTAGCCTACAGTGAGCGAGCATCGGAAACTCGAATCCCTCTCTGAGTTTCAGATGGTAGTTCCTTCCGTGAGAAGATGGTAAATAAGGAAGCTCCCACTTCCACAAGCGCTCAGGGCCTGGGTGACAGCCTCGGGGCTGGGGCAGGTCCTCACCATCGAGAGAATGAAGGAAATCTCACTTTCATCAAATCAGGTCTCCTGAGAGTGTTCAGGGCCAAGAGGATGTGTTGAGAAGAGCATTTGAACACAAGTCAGAGTACCTAATCCCGTCCCATCTTCTCCTCCACCAGCTGTGCAGATACCAGTGCTGAGGTTTCTAATCTTCCAAATAAAGCCTGAGCCCTCAGTGACAAATGACGCAGTAAGTGCTCCCTCAGGTCTCTGCTCCTTCCTAAGTCTCCATGAAAACAGTTGTAAGGGGGTTTCTTTAGCAGAGAAAAGAAAAAGAAAATGAAAAATCGGAAGGAGAGAGATGGTTTAAAAAAAAACTGGAATCTAGAAAGTGGATACATGTAGCTATCCCCAACCCCCTCCATCCCAAGAAACAGTGAAGACAGCAGAGACATGACCATGTTTGCATGGTGAAAGCACCCCCCAAAGCCCAGCGAGTGTAAAGCAAGCTGTCTTTGGAAGAGCGGACAGAGATGATGTTGGAGACAGGGGCGCGAAAAGAACTTCTAAGCAATGCTGTTTCGATCCCCCAGAAAGGACTTGGAAGCCATTCTTTAAAGAGGAATAAAAAGGGAGATTGAAGCATCAAGGCTAGTTCACGGAAAGGGTACCATCTGAAAATGGGGGGGGGGGGTTGTGATGTGATTTCTAACCTGGATCTTGAGACTCCCTGGCTCTCCTACTAGCTTATATACAGCCCAGCCCCTGCCCTCCAGGCAGGAGAGGGGGATACCGTTCTCAAAGCTGGCCATCCCAAGAAAAAAGACCTGAAAATATGGGCATTCTTGTTCCCCAGGGATCGATATCCACTCCAGTCAATCCGAATCCCTGCAATCATCCTCCCATGGACAAGGCTTTTCTGTGTGCACACCCTACTGACAGCTCATTTTTAAACATGAGCAGAGAGTAGAAAATAGTCAGACAGTGGACAAAAACCACTCTCAGAACAGATGCCAACCCCCACCAAAAAGTGAGAAAGAAAGCAAAATAGCAGTGAATCCTTTTTTAAGGATACCCGATGGAAAAATGGCTAAAAATTCAGCTGCTAACCAAAGGCCAGCAATCCAACCCGCCAGCTGCTCCATGGGAAAAGGGAGCTAGAGATCTGCTCTCCCAAAGATTACAGCCGAGAAACCCCATGAGGACAGGTCTACTCTGCCCCATGGGCTCCATGAGTTGCAATCAACTCAGCAGCACACAACAGCAATCTTTACCGAAAACCGTGTTAAGCCGCGTTGACTAGAGACAAAATTTCCATGGCATGTATGTAGAAGAAAGAGCTTTATATCAAGAAGTAAATATAGATCAGGAAAACATCCCAAGCCAACTCAAGTCCATACGTCCTATATTAGTCCATACGTCCCTCGTCAGAATCGTGTTCACAAGCAATGATGCAGAATGCAGGAAGGGCACAGGCTGGTGGATGCCAAGCCATGTGGATCCCATGATGGGGGATGCATCCAGGACCCTAGCAGCAAGCAGGTTCAGCTAGCAGGAAGGTAAAGGCAGAGAAAGAAAGATTTCCTGGGCCCTCCTTATGAGAAGGCCACTCCCGCAAAGAGTCACCATCAGGCTGTGACCTGAATAACAGGTTGAAGACCACCCCTACACTTTTATAAAGCTTCAAGTTGACATGACATTACTTACCTATCACAAGGGCTAACGGTGAGCTGTACATGGTTCTAACTTATTCCTCACAACAACCATTCCGGGTTGATACTATCATTCCCACTGTAAGGATTTTGAAATTGAGGTGTAGAGAGATTAAGTAATTTACCCTTAGCCACACAGCTAATAAGACAAAAGGATGTTATTTATGCCCAAACAAATTGTTTTGAGCTTATGCTTTTAACCATTAAACCTTAGTACTTACAAGTAATACTAAATAGATAAGAGAAAGGGCATTTTTTAGCAACAGAGGCACGTGAGAGGAAAATTCAAAAATAATGATAATATACTCAGAAAGAGGAACATGCATCAAGAAACAATAAGAGAAGACTATGCCACTGGAATAGTCAGAGAAGATAGTCAGAGTCTTCAAAATTAAAAATATGAAGCAGATGAAACACTCAATGGAATGGAGGTCTCCCAGAAAGTACAATAAACCAGAATTGGGTAGTAGGTCAGTTTTCCTCAGTGGGGCGCCTTGAATTGGCCAGAATGTTTGATTTAAGGCCAACTTAGAGTCACATTATTCCCTTGCTTATAAGTCTTCCACCAACTTCCCTCACATTTGAGATGCTATTCATACTTGTTGCCATGGTCTGGGACGTCCTGGATGATCACCTTTCCAATGTCAGTACCAGACATTTACCTCCTTCCTTCCTCCGGTCACACTGGCTTCATGCTCTTCCTCATCTCAGCCAACCTGTTTCTGCCTCAGGGCCTTTGCCCTTTTTTGTTCCTCCACTGGGAAATCACTCCTCTCAGATCTGTGCAGAGTTGGCTTTTACATCTTATTTTATAAGCTGTAACACTATTCTATAAGATGGAACATTCTATAAGATGGAACATTTCTGACTGCCCCATTTAAACTACCACCATCCTTTTTAGACATCTGTCACCACAGTGATTTCCTGGTCCCTCACCCTGCTTTTCATTCTTTTGAAAATCATATTGTGTGTGTGTGTGTGTGTTGTCTGGTTTGGTCATTTGTTAGTTTGATGGGTTGATTCATTGACGCTGTAAGCTCTAAGAGGGCTGTAAACTTCATCTGACTTGAATTCATGAGACTTCATCTCACCGCTGAATTTGTTGGGTCTGAGTTCCTGGCCAAGAAGGGGCGGTACACCTAGGGTGGTACACCTCGACTAGCCCATCTAGGCTGGGTGATTGTGATTCAGCCAAGGGGGGTCCACTAGGATTGTTGACCACGCCACCAAAAAGGGAGCCTGAGAAGCCAGAGATCTTGCCCTGTCGCGCTCTCTCCCAGGGTCGCAGACGCACAGTTCAGAAGGGCTGGGCTGCGCAGCCCAGTGACCGCCAACCCTGCTATGGACTCTGACTGGCTTGTGTCCCATTTATTTCAAAACCTGAAGCTGTGTCTAAATTTCATAAAGCTCGCTTGGATCACAAACCGGGCTTTCTTATGTGAAGCCAGGGTCTGAGCTGTAGCTTTTCTGGGAGAGGGAGAGAGCTAACAAATTCCCAACATTTCTCTCTCTATATATATTTCTGGTACTGGTACAAAACGGTTGTCATCAATGAAGTGCCAATGCACACAGGGCTCTTGCATGTCAGCATTGGACTGTTCTCCACAAGGATCTTAACGCCCGTGTGTTGTCCCCGGTTAACTAGAGAAAAAAAGTCCAGAAACACTCATGCGTGCAAGAGAAAGATCTATATCAAAGGGTAGTTGTGTATTAAGAAAACATCCCAGCACATGCAAGGATGCCGTCTCCGGAAGACCACAGACCAGAGAGTGAAAAGTCTTGTGGATCCAGTGGCAGTGGAAGCATCACAGGACTCTGGCTGACATCTGCATGGGTCCATGTGGCTTGTCAATGGAAATATGTAGCAGAGAGAGAGAGAGTGTGTCCCACTTCCAGGGAAGAAGAGAGGAAGTTCCCAGGATCTTCATGAGAAGGCCACACCACAAGGAGGCGTCAATCAGGTTGTGGCCTGAATGGCAAGCTGGGTTCTCTCCCCTCTTAATATCCTCAAGTGGAGATAAAATTATGCAACTATCATAGGCTACTTGTTGAAAAGTGCTCACCAGGCTGTTCTTCCAAGGTACCTCTGGGTGGACTCAAACCGCCAAGCTTTTGGGTAGCCACCAGGTGGTCAAGGCATTTCTACCACACACAAGTACATTCAACCCCTACCATCAAGTGGATTCCACCTCACAGTGACTCTAAATAGGGTGCCCTAAGTCTGTACATCTTTACAGGGATTGGCTAGAAGGTTTGAATCACCTACTTTGATTAACCATCCAAAGCTTACCCAAGCGTGTCACTGCTACAATGTTAAACAGGTATTTGTTGAGTGACTAATGGATGTCCAATGTTGGATGATGGAAGCCACAATGCCAGATGCAATGTCCGTGAAACAGCATTTCATTCTGCAAAATTACAAAGCCAAGATTTGTACAAAGCAAAGGAAATTTATTTCATATTTGTTGCACCCATGGAGCCCTGAAGGGGGGAAGTGCAATCATAAGATCTGGCTGAACATTCTGGCACTGATTCTGCAAGCCCCCAGAGATGGCACCCGCCGGCAGAGCCTCAGGTGCAGAAGGCCAGGCAAGGAGTGCTTCTATTAGCTAAGTGCAAACCCAAGCCAGCCAGCAGGCTGCCTCTGCTACTTACTGCACGAATAAAATGGCTTCCACTGGGAGCACACCAAAGGGAGCGACCTTCCCTGTTGCAAACAAGCTAAATGCCCTGGGACAGTGTGTTTCTGACTCAGCACTCAGAAAGTACACAATAGAGAGGAGCCATCAGCCAGGCTGACCCTCCTTCGCACAGCTAGGCAGGTTTCTCCTAATTCCAGGCCATGAAGATAGAGAGGGCAACGAGATTTCTTTGAGTCCTTAGGGAGACTTTTCCAAGAAAGGCGTTAAGGCTGTCAACTCACACGGAACCTCTCCATTGTCACAGGAAGCGAAGAGAGAACAAACAAGAGAAACTCAGTGCAAACCCAAATATTTCATCTGACCACAAATAATAACTTCATTCTCCACAAAACACCCTGTGCTCTAAGGGACACTGGGGCCTTCGATCTAACAGCAGAGTCAGGGTGGGAGTGGGGTAAGGCAGGAAGACTTTATGCTGGTGTGTCTGTAGGGAGATTCTAGAAGAAAATTCTAAGGGAAGAGAGGGTGAAACGTTCAGTCTCCTGCGTGGACCCAAGCCAGAAATCCTCAGGAGGATTTAGCATGGTGAGGAAAGGAAGAAGAAGCAATGAATGGGAAATGAATGCCATCCTCTTCCTTGATGAATGAGCTCAGGACTCTGTACCGGTCCCTGCTGATGCGGAGATTGGGACCAGAGGGAAGGCAAACAAGGAAGCAGACAGTCCTACAAGGGGATAGTGATGGCGGAAGCAGAGGGTGCCAGGGAAGGGACTCCGTGGGACTGCTACCCCGCGGATGCCAGTATTGATTGCTGTTGAGATGAATCGAACACACCATGGCCACGGGTGTGTCTCAATAGAGACTTGTTCCACAGGGCTTTGAAAGGCTGGTTTTCTGGGAAGGGGATCATCAGGCCTTTCTTCTAAGCCAGGTGTCTCATGGGGTCAGAGGGGGGAAGGAGGGGCTCAAACCACCAATCTTGTGGTTGGCAGCCAAATGTATCCCCAGTTTGTTCTACTTAGGGATTCCAAAGCATATTTGCAAACCAAGTTCACTGCTTTAGTGTCTGTTCAGAGTCATAGTGACCCTATGACGAGACAGAGAAGAGCTGGATTTCCAAGACTGTCAGTCTTTAGGGGAGAGACAGCCTCCTCTTTCTTCCTCTGAATGGCTGATTGACTTGGAAAGCTAACCTTGACATCAACAGCCCAGTCCTTTATCAACAGTGCCACCCGGGTTCCTGCAACTTATAGATAATAACAACCACAGACATTCACAAAGACTGTGACTCATAGGGACCTTAAAGGACAGGGGGAAACTGCCTCTGTGGGTTGTTGAGGCTATAAATCTTTAAGGGGATTATGTTAGTCTGGGGTGACTAGAGAAACAAATCCAGAGTCACTCATAGGTGTATAAAAAATAACTTTATATACAAGAGCAATTGAATATTGAGAAAACAACCCAGCCCTGCCCAGATCAAGTCCATAAGTCTGATATTAGCCCATATGTCCAATACCAGATAGAAATTCCTCTTCAGGCTCACACAACACATGCAATGATGCCGAATGCAGGAAGACCGCAGGCCAGTGGGTGGAGAGTCTTGTGGATCCAGTGGTGGAGGAAGAAGCATCTCAGAGCTGGGGGGGGTGGGTCTCCACATGACTTCTCCAGCTCCAAGATTCTGGCTGCCATCACCATAGCTCCACCTGACTTCTCAACAGGAATGAAAAGCAGGAGAGAGAGAGAGAGAGTCAGTCCCACCTCCAGGGAGGAGTTCCCATAATCCTCTGGAGAAGGCCATTCCTACACAGGCATCATTAGCTATGACCTGATAGACTCCACCTTTTTGCTCAAGTTGACAGGAGATTTTGTAACTGCCACAGACATAGAAAACATTATCTTTCTCCCTCTGAGTGGCAGGTGGAGTCAAACTGCTGACCTTGTAGCCAGCCAGCCAGCCTGTGAACCCTGATAGCCCCATGGCTCCTTCAACTCGCATATACAGAGATCAGGAAGAGCTTGATCTAAGTCGTGACAGAGAAAAGGTTAGCAGAAAACATGCAGTGGTATGCAATGAGATCCTGGGGGAGAAGAGGGTGTTCTTCAATCAGGGTGAACAATTGAGAAGTTTCAAGAAATAAGGATAGAGAGGTAAGCAAGTCCTTAAAAAGTAAACGTGAAGCAAAAACTACAAAACAAAGCACCTGCAGGTGATGTTTTAGGGACTGACATTTCATACAAAAGACATTCTGAATCCATCAAAAAGAGTTAAACATGGAAAGGAGTCAAGGACTGTGACTGCTTGTTAGGAAGATCATGTGGGTTTTGTTGTGGCCAGAGCAATACATGTGAAGGCTGTGAATTTGATATAAAAACAAAAGCCATGCACTAATTGTCATGTAGTAAATTCAGACTCACTGAGGGCCTGCAGGGTGGATTAGAATTCCCCCCGCGGGTTCCAAAACTGTTGTCTTTATGGTAGCATCTTCCTCACACAGAGGCCCTGGTAGGTTAGAACCCCTGACCTGGTAATTAGTATCCAGGAATTTTAACTCCTGTATCACCGAAACAGGCTTATCTAAATAAAATTACCCTTGTTTTTAATTGCCAAGGGATATGTGCCCGAGACATTCCTGAACAATTACTTCATTCCAAGGTTCTCTCCAATTTAGCTAAGCGATTTGCTTCCTGTCTGCATTGAGGTTTTTATGGTTGTGTATTCCCTTAATAATCAGGAAAAAATGTGATAAAGTATTCATTTCATCCTATTATCTGCTCTACCAGCTTCCAACGAATTAGACCTGGGGCAGGGAAAGGAGGTCATCCCAGAAACCCCAGAAAACACAGTTGTTTTTCGCTGCTCAGCTTCCCATAGGGTTGGAAGCATATTTAGATCACGTGCTTCCATATTTCCCACTGTGAGAAGGGCAGAGAAGTGATCGTCTCTGGCCTGGGGGAAGGGGCGTTGGAAAGAAGAAAGAACCAGCAGAGGCTATCTCTAATGGACGCTGTGAGGGCATCTGCACTCGCCTTCAGGACAAGTTGACTGGAAAGAGGGTGAAGACTTCAGGCATTTTAGGGAGTTTAGAACCCAGGAAACCTCACCCTTGAATTCCAAAAGACTTCCTGAGTGCCAACCCAAGACAGTTGCCACCTCACAGAGACGGCTACAGAAAGCCGTCTCCAGGCAGGGGACTGGAAGGGGTTTCATATCCCAGGACAAAGGTAGCCGGCCAAAGCGTTTGCCATGCGGCTGTGAGAAGGCAGCCACCCACTGGAATGGAGCCTGTGAAGAAAGGACCTTGACTTTCATAGGTCTTGACCTTGACTTTTCATGCCATGCGATGAGCAGGAGCTACCAGAGCAGTCCAAGTGCATGAGGGCCTGTGAGGCATCGATGCCCAGGGGACCCAGCGGAGGCATTCATCAGACAAAAGAGAAATATCCCTGGGAAGACTGGCACGCAGCAGACTCCCCACTCCCCCATGGCAGAATGCAGATATCACTGCCACCATGTCCACTTTGTTCATGTGCTCATTGGGCAATAGCAGGAGTGGCAGAGGAAAGAGGAGGGCCAATCTCTACAGTGTGTGTCATCTTATCCAGTTGATTGTTAAAGTTCTCCTCTTCAGAGGTAACCCTTTGGTGAGCATTCACACGAGACCTTTACTTTTTTGGCTCATTCAGAGAGATCCATCCATATACCTCTTCCCCACACCTCCTTGTCACCAATCTTCCAATCATGTTCCATCCAAGTCCCTGACCATCCAGCCATGCCATTAGCCACAGCCATGAATCAGCCTGGTCATTTCCTTGCAGGAGAACTGAAAAGCCAGGTTCACTGCTCAGAGTTCTGCCCATTGGGAATATTTTTCTTTTAGGGAAATCCCAGAAAGGGGCTGTAGTACTGCTGCTGTCCACTTACGAGTGGCACCTGCATATCATGCAGAGTCATCGGTGAACCAAGAATGACTTTTCTGTTTTTCAGTTACATTATCATAAGGAACTTCCCAGAAGGCCATAGGTGCAGACTGGGAGAGAGAAGGTAATGTGACTGGAGTGGGGACTATGGGCATTTAGGCCACTTCTTCATGCAGCTTACTTGTACCTTCAGGTCCTTCTCTCGCCCAATCTCATATGTGCCACTTTGATTTAACAAGGGAGTGTTGCTGCACATGTCCAACTTTATGACTCTGCCCTACTGAGGTAGGTGAGGAGCTTGAAAGAGAGATTAATCTAAAACGCAGAAAATAATAAAAATAACCTTGGGTGCAACTATGCACACAGCATGTGAACTAGCATACCATCACCTACCCAAAGCCACAAGGAGAGCCTCATGGGAGAGGTCCGTGAACACTGTGTTACCATGCCTGCACATAAACCAATAGAAAACAAAGCAAATATCTATTTTTTGCAGACAGATCCAGGCATCAAAACATAGAAAATGACCATTGTCACTCGAAGGAAAATCAGAGGCTCTAGACCATTGCCAGTGCAGGATGCCAGCCAATCCCTGAAGATGAGCAGATGGTTAACTTCAAAGGCCCTTTCTATATTGACAGTGTGACACATGCAGTGGCAGGAGGTACACGCCCTGGCTCAACCGCCACCAAACAGCACACTCCGCTCTTGGCCTCACATTGCTGTCAGTGTTAAGTATTGCTGAGTTGGGTGAGAGATGGGGCATCTCTGCCAAACCCATGGCATGGGACTGCAGTTCTCAGATTGAGGGAGGAAGGTCTCTCTCTCTCTCTCTCTCTCTCTCACACACACACACACACACACACACACACACACACACACACACATGCAGAAACGCTCCGACAACCTACAGGTTAGTGAAGGACTCAGGAGAGAGCAGGCTTCTGGAGGAATGGGTCCACCCTACATATCCATTGCCTTCAGGTCAATGGCAGCCCCGTAAGACAGATACAACAGAACAGACAGACAGATAGAACTGATCAACAGATAGAACACGATTTACAAAGTTTCTGAAACTGGGTCTCTTTACCAGAGCAGACAGCCTCCTCCGCTGGATTCACACAGCTTATCTTGGGGTGAACAGCCCCATGCTTAACCTGCTGCATCACCAAGGATTCTTGGGGGCACCTGCAGATGCCACCAATCACACCCGGAGCCTGCAGCAATGAGATCCTCTCATCTGAAAGGATGAGCTGATTTCCTGGGAGGACATTCGTGAAACCTAGAACATCTTCAAGGACCCACGGTGGCTGGTGCGCTATGGGAAAGTTGAGAGTTCAACTCCCCAGATGCTCTGCAGGCCAAGGCTCCCATACAGGATGTATCCTTGGAACCCCGAGGGGCAGGTCTGCTCTATTCTTCAGGCGTTCTGGGGTGGGACTCTTCCCAAGAGCGTACACAACAACAAACGAGCTTTCCAGGAACCTGTGTAGTTCTTGGAAAGAGGATTCTGGGTCAGGACTTGCTGCTCTAATCTGGATAGAGGAGGCTTACGCAAATGCACTCTCCTTGCCCTCTAAATAGAGGTGGAGGTGGAGGGGCATGTAATTCCTTTGTTTGGGGATGATATGTTACCATGGATACTGTGAAATGTCTCTTGAGGATGTTTTTTCTGAATGTCTGCCCTCCGCAGAGTCCAGGCCTTCTAAAAGTGCCTGAAGGAACACCTGGAATGAGATATGGCTTGTTTTGCCGAACTGCCATTTGGCCCTCCTGTAGAGATTGTTTCTTGGTGAGTAGTCACAATGAAATTCAAGGGCATGGTTCTAATTCAGGGATTCTGTCAGTCCCTGTTTGTCCAAATGAAGACGGTCTCTTTTTGCCCCACATGTTTTCTGTGCTATTAAAGAAATAAGCACAAAATGTCCTTGGTTAGGTTGTTCACTGTTCTTCCTCAAAATCCTCAGAAGGACGTCAAATGGCCCATTTCCTAAATAAAAAGGTCATAAAGCGACAAGAATGAGTGTCAGTGCCCCATACTAAAAACTATCCTAACCCCAGGTTTCGGCAACTTACCCTCAGCGAATCCATCTAGTAGGATTTGCTTTTTGGCATAAGCATTGCAGAGAGCCTAGCATATTTGAAAGAGTCACAAGTGCCCACTTCTCTGCTGTTCAGAGACCCTGCAAGTCCCGTCTTGGTGGCAACGTAATTTTAAATTCGACATTGTGTGGAAGTGACAGCGCCATTAGATTGTACTCCCTTGTCATCTGCCCTTTCCTTTTAAGGCAAAACCTCAGCTCTATTGAATTCCCGCTACCCCTGACTTTCTATCTAGAAAACAAAATCTTGGCCCTCGAGCTCTCTGTGCATTAGAAGGTCACACAATGCTGAAATGAATCTGGCATTCACTTACTGAGGAAAAGACGCATCCAGAATCTTGGAAAGATGCTAACTTTCTCAGTCAGATTGAGGAGACTGAGCCTCCCGGAAGCTGATCAGATAAATAAGACAGTGAAAAACGAGTGCACTCTTTTATTTTAACTTTATTTCTTTTCATCATTATTTATTTCTATCTACATTTTAAAATATTTTTTCCCTTTCTCTCCATGGAATACAGCACTCCCGCCAAAAATAGCCTATGTTATCGCGCAATCCCGCTCATCCAATCGAACCAGTCACAGTGTCCCCTGAAACCCACACCATGCCCACCTGGTTTCCCTCCTCTTCTCTTCTTCCCCCTTCCCTCCCTCCAGTTGTCTGCCCCTTCCCTCTTGCCACCACCCCTACCGCACCCCCACCTACTTGGAGTCTTTAAAATTGTATCCTTTCATGTGAAACCAGTTCTGTTTCTTTCTTTGCCTTTATGATAATGATGCCCTGAAGCATGTCTCTTGATGAGATTGACTGACTTTGCTAAACACGATGTTCTCTATTTTTGCCCATGTTTTTAAAGGGTTTGACAGACTCGTCATTGTCCTGTAAGAATGCATACTGTTCCATTCTATGTACCCGAGTGTGTCTAGCCATTCCTCTATCATGGAAGTTGTTGATGGCTTCTGTAGGAGTGCATATGTGTTAGCGCGGGTAGACTAGAGAAACAAATTCATGAGCATGCATATTAGAAAGAGGTTTATATATAAGAGCAACTATTTAGAAAACATCCCAGCCTCGTCCAGTCCACGGTCGTAAGTCTGATATTAGCCTATATGTCCAATACCAATCTATAAAGTCCTCTTCAGGCTCACTAAGCACATGCAATGACACCAGGATAGTCACAGGCCAGTGGGTGTAGAGTCTTGTGTAACCAGTGGCAGTAGAGGCATCTCAGCACGGGCAGGGGTCTGTCTCCCTGTGGCTCCTCCACTTTCCAGGGCTCAGGGTCTATCAGCATGCTGCCATGTGTCTTCTCAGCTGCAATGTCTCCCAAGGAGTGAGCAGAGAGATATTGTTTTCTGCCTCCAAGAAGGAATTCCACATATCCCAGAATTCTCAGGAGAAGCTCATGCCCACATAGAGAGAGAGGTATCATTGGCTGTCTCCAGATTGACAGGCTAGACTGCACCCCTACACTGTCAATCCTCAAATTGACACCAGATTAGGTGACTACCACAGCATATGCCCATTCATGTTTTGTTTTTTGCTTCTTTAGGACATGTGAGTGAGCTATTTTAAACTGACAAAACCTTACATGTATATTTTGGAACAGTTAAGAGTTGGACTGCTCACTGCAAAGTCAACTGTTCCACCAGAGTGAGACCAGGTGACTAGCTCCTGTAAAGACTTGCTGCTTCAGAAACCCTCCATAACAGTATTTCCCAAAATGAGACATGCACCCCAAGGGGGTCGAACTGTTCCGGGGAAGGGGGTGGTATGCCTACAAAATCAGTTACCTCTACTCTGTTCTGAATTATGATTATTGGTCAAAAGTGTTTCATTGTGGGGGAGGGTGGTCACTGAGTGGTTTGTTTGTTTTGCTTTCCTCAAAAGGAGGAAGAGGGCCAACTCAGTCTGGAGACCTGTGCTCTACAGCGTTGCTACGACTTAGAATAGACTGTGTGGTAGTGGGTTGTGCTTTTCATCTTATTAAAGAAACATTGTGACAGAGAATAGATCATTTCTGGAAAAGTATTCAAATAGCCCCTGTTTTGAAAGCTGCAGTACTGGGCCTGGAAGGTCAACATCTGAGAGAAACAAAATTTGAATTCCTCTATCGGCCAAAAGTCTCTTCCCACCTTCATGGGTCTGACATACCGAAAAAGGGGACAGTTACCAGGAATTCTTTTTTTCATTTTGCTTTACAGGGACTAGGAACAAAGCCAGGGAGCTTGAAGAATGACAGCTCAGAATCGATTTTCTCCAATGACAATCAGTGATTTGGCCAATGAAAAGGAAAACAGAAGGTCAGACAGGAGGTTACTTTTCTCCCTCTTATGGAGTGGTGACTCATCGGATGGGGAGAATTGACAGGAAATAGAGGGGTTGAAGAAAATTATAATAAAGAACAGATTTGTAATTATAAGGTCCAGGCTAAGGGGAACCAGCGAAGGATGGGAAAGCATCTGAGGCGCGCCACAAAGGGAGCCAGCATCACCCCTTGGTTTGAAAGACAGCAACGAGGAGCAGCTCTTGACACTTAGACAGCCCCGTGGCTGTAGGAAAAGGCTGCCTGGCAGGAGCAGGGTGAAGCTATCTCCATGATGGAGAAAGCTGAGTGTCAAGTGACTCAATCCCAAGGTGCCTTCCACAAGAAGTTAAAGGGACACTTTGTCACATGACACAGCCCACTAGAGCTGGAGAGCGAGAGAAGAGAAAATACCCTGTACACCAGCCTTCAAGTTCTTCTATTTTCTTACCAAATGGCTGGGAAGGTAAGAAAATAAGTCTTTGGTGGGGGTGGGGGTGGGGTCAGATGAAATTGGCAAATCATTATCGACAGTAAACTAACTTTGACAGAAGTCAAATCTCCAAAGGTCTGTCTGAATAGCCATTGGAAATCCAGGCACCATCTTCAAGTACTGAATGAATGTTTGTCTAGAAAGAGTTCATCTGAAGATGGCAAACTAGGTAGGTCAAATAAACAGACTTTAAGCCAAAACAAGGACAGGAGGACACACCCGGCCGGGTGGGGGGTGGGGGGTAACCAAGGACAAGAGAGACCAAGTGAAATAAGACAGATGCTAATCCTGGAACCACAAGTTTCAGAGGAAAGGGCAGAGGTGTAGGTTCAATACCAACTAGAAGAAATGGAACAATGTGACAGAGAGAAGTTCGATGAGTGAATTCTCGTCTAGTCTGACAGGGCATGGCCATCTTGAACTGGAGCCGGCAGCATTTCACCAGACAGCAGAGACATCTGTGGCTGCCAGTGAGAAAGGTGAGTCCTCCCTAGCTCCCCACACCCTCCTGGAGACCAGAAACTTGACCAGCCCTGGACATCTACCACACAGCCTTCACCCCATCCCCGCAGTCCCTGTTCTGCCTGAGGTCAAAGCCATACCTTCCTGGGTCATCAGTTCAGCATCTGGAGGTGTGTGAACTCTGCCTCATCGAAGTAGCCTAACACATAGTGCTAGGCCCTGAGCTGTTGCTGCATGTGCAAGAATTCCTTTCAGAACCAACCCTCCCAGATCCCAACCTGCCCTTTAGTTCCAAGTGAGTTTCTTGCTACCCTAACCTCAACTGCCATCTGAGCCAGTCCAGATCAAGTACCCTGACCTCAGACAACATGTCGAGCAGACAGGAATTCCACCTAGGAATGGGCATCCTACCCCTTCATCCCTCACACCTCCCTCCCTAAGCTTCCTGGCTGAGAGAAGACATTATTAGCTCATACTGAGTACCCTACTCACATCATTTTCTCCCTCTTTCATTTCTTTTTCTTTTCTCTTTTTGTTGACTGGTCTTTCTTTTTCTGTTTTCTAGTTTACTTTCTCTCCCTCTCCCTTTCTCTTTCCTATTCTTTTCATTTTTTCTTTTCTCTTTCCTTTTCCCCTCCCTGATTTTGATAATTACTTTTTCACTGTGTTCTCTTCATCTCTTTTTCAGTTCCTTTTGAAAATTTATTAATTTCTATTATTTTGCTCTTGTCTGACTGCTTCCCCTCCCCCACCTTATTTTATTTGTAGCTACTTGTTTCTCTCTCTTTTTTTCTTGGTCCCTCAAAGACAAGATTCCCTACTCTTGTAAAGAGTTACAGTATTGAAAACCCACAGAGGCAATTCTGTCCAGTCCTATCAGCTCCTGATGAGTTAGCATCAACTCTAGTGCCGTGAATTTGGGTTTTGGTTTTATCCAATGGAGAGAACAACTGTGGCTCAACCACACCTGAACCCCTTGCAGCTCCTACCTACTGGGTGAAGATCTTCTGTAGAACCTGCTCATGGACAGAAAGCAACCAACACCAGCCAAACTCACCCTCAACTCTGATACATGAATGGTGTACATGTTCATAATCTCTTCTCTGACATAGATGTAGAGTGCCTAAGTGCATACTCTCTCAATTATATACAAATCCGGAAATGGCACAATATCTCAGAGACAAAGACAGTTTTAGTTCACCTGAAGAAACATGAAGCGACTCACACAAGTGACCAAAACATAAAACCAGATGGGCTTTCTGAGAAACAAATGGTACAGGAACTATTTCATAAGAAATTCAAAAGAGTGATATTTACATAGTTTCAATGTATTGAGAGAAAGTTCAAAACAACCACAGGTGCAATCCCTGGAAAACAGAGGGAAAAATTTTTTAAAGAATTCAGAAAAACTCTACAAGAACAAAATGAATGAAAAATTAGAAACCAAACCACATAACGACATCAACTAAAGATCTAGAAGATGAAAATAGATTAAATAAACAATACACTGAAAGGACAAAAGAATTTAATCATGAATTGGTGCTCTTGAGGACAAATCTCTCAATACTAATCTTCTAGAGAAAGAATCTCTATGTCACACACACTTTGGGCAAATTATCGGAAAAGAACATCATAGTTGGTAAGACAGAAGGATAGTGAAACAGAAGAAAATCCTCAATGAAACATATTGACATAGTGCTGCAAACATGGGCTCAAACAGCAGGGAACCAGGGATGTGAATTTGTGATGAAAACAATTACAAAGTATAAAAGAGGAACAATGTAACTATAGGACTTCCAAATAAAGGGGAAGTCCAGCAGATTTCAAAAGCTTGGTGCAAGTGTAGGTGAGAAGTTTGCAAAAAATGATGGAGACCGGGGAATACATTGGGTGGAATTCAAGAGTTAGAGACTAGAGGTAAATACTGCTATCTTCACAATATTAATAGATGTGATTTAAAAGTAGATATGTAGATGAATATGCAAGCTGAGTAGATAGAGGAGAGTGTCTGGAAGTATCCCCACAAATACACATGTAAGTTTGAGAGAAGGTATTTATACATAGGTATTTATCTTTATTGCAACTATATCCATGAATATGATGGATCATGCAAGGGGAGAAGTTATGAAAGAGTCTTAGACATAATCCCTCATTTCTTGAGGGAAAGAGTCACGGGCCACAGAGACTCACAGCTATAGTTTCAGGGGACAACAAGGTCAATTGGTGTAACAGTTGTGGTGGTCAAGTACTTGGTGTCAATTTCATGATTGAGAGTATAGGGGTGGAGACTATCCTGTCGGTCTGGAGATAACCTATGAGATCTTTGTGTGGGCATGATTTTCTCTGAGAATTTTGGGAAATCTCACAGTATTTCTCCTGTGGAGGTGAGAGACTATAGACTCAGTCGCTTGGAGATGCTCTACTGACAAGGCACAAAACTCAGTCCCTTGGGACGCTCAACTGACAAGACAACATGGCAGCATGCTGATGAATCCTGAGTCCTGGAACCTGAAGGAGTCAGAAGAGAAGCCAGATGAGCTTGCCCTGATGAAACCAGACCTCTGGACTGGAGCAGCCACGTGGAGAAGCCACGTGGAGACTCCTGTCAGTACTGAGATGCTTGGGAGGCCACACGGAGAGCCCTGCTAGCGCTGAGGTGCTTCTACCACCACTGGATACATAAGACTCTGCATCCACTGGCCTGTGATTGTCCTGGCATCATTGCAGGTGATTCGTGAGTCTAAAGAGGACTTATTGACTGGTATCAGACATATGGGCTAATATCGAACTTGTGGCCTTGGACTGCACTGGGTTGGGATGTTTTCTCCAAGTTCCATTCCTCTTGTATATAAACCTTTCCCTTATATCCATATATGTGCTTATGAATTTGTTTCTCTAGTCTACCCGGACCAGCACAATAGTTCACAAGGTCAACATCTTTCTTTTCTGAGTCACTTCTAGTTCTTAAAAGTTCATGATCTCTCCTGGTCTGAAGGAAAGATTGAGAAAATCAAAGACATATGAAAACAATTAGTTCAATGGCCTAGTGGACCACATGAATATTGGTCTCCATAGCACTGTTGTGTGGTGGTGGTGGTGGTTGTTGTGAGGTGCCATCTAAGCCATTCCATTCATGGAGATCTTATGTACAACAGAGCAAAACACTGCTAGGTCTTGCATCATCTACAATGGTTGCCATGAAGAAACCCACAGTTGCAGCCACTCTCACTCAATCTCATTGAAGGTATCCTCTTTTTCACTGACCTTCTACTTTACCAGGCAGGGTGTCTTTTTCCAGGGACTGAGCTCCTCTGAAAACATATTCAAAGAACATGCAACAAAGCATCACCCTCCTCACTTTTATGGAGCATTCTGGTTGTACTTCACCATCTAGGTTTTCTGTCCTAAAAGGTTATGGTGCTTTTTCTGACAGTCCACAGTATTTCAATACCGAAGACTACACAAAGAACACCATAAGTCAGAGACCAGAAAAACTAGATGGTGCTCAGTTATTACTATCATCTGCTCTGAAAGGGATCACATTAGATGATCCAAGATAGAATGGAGGAAAAAAATGTGGAACCAAACTCAAACTCATGAAGGAGAGTAGGCTTGCTGGTCAGAAAGAGACTGAGGGAATCCCCAACATTGAGACTCTTGGTGGCTCTTTGAGTTTGTAACTAAACACCCCTGTGGCTTAATTTTTAGCAAAATAATAATCACTCAGACTCACTTCCACAGAGCCAATGCCAACTCATAGGGGCCCTATAGGGCAGGGTAGCTTGCCCTGTAAATTTCTGAGACTGTTAACGGTTTACAGAAGTAAAAAGTCCTGTCTTTCTCCCTCAGAGTGCCTGGTGGTTCCGAACCACTGACCTTTTAGATCACAGCCCAATGCATAACCACTATACCACCAGGACTCCAGCAGCAAATAATAGACAAGTCTACACAGAAACAACAGCACACAACTTAGAATTGACCATTTGCATCAACGTGACAGTGTGGCAGTTACATAATCTACTGTTAACTTAAGTGAAAGGGTAGAGTCTAGCCTGTCAATTAGTTTATACCTGATGAGGCCCTTGTGTGGGCCTGGCCTTCTCCTGATGATTATGGGAACTCCTGTCTTCCTCCCTTGAGGTAGGACACAGTCTCTCTGCTTGACATTCCTATTTATAAGCTCCATGGAGACACACTGAGGGAGTCAGAGCCCTGGACCCGGAGGAGCCATGTGGAAACCCACACCAGTGCTGAGATGCTTCCACCTCCTCTGGATCCACAAGACTTTCCACTCACTGCCCTGTGATCTTCCTGCATTCAGCATCATTGCATGTGTTGTGGGAGTCTGAAGAGGAATTTATGGCCTCATATCGGCTATATTGGCTAATATCAGACTTTTGTTCAGTTATATCAGTTCAGCTGAACTGGGCTGCTTTTTAATTTATAATTGCTCTTTGATATAAAATTCTCTCTTGCACATATGAGTGTCTCTGGATTTGTTTCTCTAGTATACCTAGACTAGTACAGGCAGCATTAACCCAAGGACAAAATTCAGAAGAGTCATAAAAGAAGACAGAATAAAGACTGAAAACAAAGGGAGTAAGTGGGATGGGTGATATTACATTGAGGGGATTGCAATAAGCAGATGGAAAATAGATGATATGGAGAGTAGAATCAAGGCAAATTCACCCACATTGTTTTGGGGCAATACACTGGAAAATTCAGTTGATTTTGTTCAAGATGGATAAAATGAAAAGAACCAACAAAGTAATTGTGTACAATTAGACTGTAAAGAAAACAGTAGGACCAAATAAAAAAAACCAATAGTCTACTCTGTAAGAAAAAAAAAATCACAGGGAATGAAAAGAAGTAAGTTTAACAAGTATTTTAAACTTGAAGTACGTAGGGAGACTATAGAAACCATGAACCAATATATACATGTTTCAAGCATTGCCAAGTATTGTCTAATGAATGAGGAGAATGCCTCTAGCACTGAAATACATGTTTTTACTTGGTAATGTTTGGGTTTAATTCAAAGAAGATCTACCCCTTATTACTTAAAAGGAAAAAAATGAAAGAAAATTTAAATTATGTATTTTGAACTCAAGAATATCTGAAAAGTCCAACAAAATTTAAACAAGGAAAGTAGAACCAAAATGTTTAAGGTGAGAAAGAAACAAATAAGAAGCAGACAAAGCAATGGTCTCAGTAGGTTAAGTCTGCGTCACTGCTTTTGCAGTCTCTTCTTCTGCGATAGGTTTTTTGTGCCAACAGGACTCCCATAGGAACATGTGGGTGGAGTTTAGTCTGTCAATCAGGTGGCAGCTTGATTGGAGGGCAAATGCAGTAAATGGCTATCTGGGGGACAATCTCTCTCTCTCTCTCTCTCTCTCTCTCTCTCTCTCTCTCTCTCTCTTTCACCTTCCTGTTAAATGATCCACTTCAATCCATGCTGATGGCTGTCAGGAGGCTGGAGATGCCTCCATCATCTTTGGAGCTACAAGATTTTGCACTCACTGGCGTTAGACCTTTCTGCATTCTGCATCATTGTGTGTAACTGTGTGAGTCTCAAGAGGGATTTATGGATTAGTATCAGGCTGATGGAGGAGCATTGGGCTTATGCACTTGATCTGGACTGGGCTGGGGTGTTTGCTTGACATATAATTACTTCTTGATACAAATCCTCTCTTACACATAGATGAGTGTCCCTGGATTTGTTTCTCTAGTCAATATGCCCTAACACCCCTCAAGGCAAATCATTAAGTGAGAAGACTTGGAATTGTGCCCTTTTCATCCTTCTGGCCATAGAACTTAAAACAATAAACATTGATCCAATACCCTCATGAAATAGACCTGAATCCCTAGGTAATAAGAAACACATCGCCTGGTTTATTGGGTCATTCTTTGCCACGCTCATGGGGGTGGGTTTGGAGCACTGGGAAAGGTTGGGGCCAGAAAGTTGGTGAGCCACAATATCCACTGAGGTGTCTTTACAAGAAATGTGCTCGAGAGCTATTGGTTTCATTCTCTCTGGATCTGTGTTGATCTCTCTCCTGCCATCTCCATCAGTGCCTCTTCCCACATGTCCTTGTCTCATCTTTTCTTTAGAGCTGGCTTTCTTAGACGGTCCACAGTCATGAATTTGGATGGGGAGTGTGGGGAGGAACTGTCATTCTCAGTGCCCTTTACCTAATTCAGCAGTTCCTAAAATTATGAAGAAAACAAAAGGACTACTCTAGGCTCAAGAGTCTCTGAGGCTGTTGCCAAAAGAATGCACAGACATTTCATATGCAATTGTTGTTTGGAGAGAGAGCTCACACTATCATTCTACGTATCGCTACTTGAAAATGATGGGAGTTCCCTGTAGTGATAGTGAATATAGTTTGATAACTGTATTTCAATATATTTCTTTCACATGCCTACATATCTAATAAATTTCAAAGCATTATCAGAGAAGACCTTGAGACTTCGTTAGAAATCCAAAGCACCAGGGGTACTCAAAGGTGAAGGGCTGGCTGAGGAAGGGGAATCCAACTCCTCAGAAAAGAGGCGAAATGAAGGCTGGAGTGACATAGGCTTGGTTGTTGAGAAAACCTGGTTTATGTATGCGTGAGTCCAGGTAGACTAAAAACACAAATTCATAAGCATGCATATGTATATGAGTTTTATAGAAAAGGTAACTATACATTAAGAAAGCATTTCAACCCCGTCCAGTCCCAGCCCACAAATCTGATGTGAGCCTATATGTCTGATACCAGTCTATAACGTCTTCTTCAGGCTCATGAAACACATGCAATGATACTGAATGCAAGGTGATCACAAGCTGGATGAGGAGAATGCATTTGGATCTAGTGGCACTATAAACATCTCCGTGCCGGCAGGGGTCTCCAAGTGGCACCTCCAGCTTCAGAGGTTACATCCATGTGGCTTGTTTGGCTCAGGGCACTAGGGTAGCTCCATGTGGCCTCACCTCAGGGACGTCTCACAGGAATTCAGCCTTGTCAACAGTCTCCAAGTGAGTGTTATCAGTAGAAAGCCTCCAAGAAAGAGAACTGAGACAGTGTCTCCACCTCCAAGAAGGAACTACATTTCCCAGAATCCTCAGAAGGCCATGCTCATACAGAGGTCTCATTGGCTATCTCTAGATTGACAGGTTAGACTCTACTTCTACATGCTTAATCCTCAAATTGACACCAGACTAGGTGACTGCCACAACGTATGAGATGATCTATTAACTCTTCAGTACACTTAGGGATAGAGGAATTCATTCGGTTGCTTAAAGAACACCAGGATGGGCTGGAAAAATCATTTACAGGCTGCCCTACAAAGTGATGGAAAGCCCAGCCTCTGCAGTGGCACAGATGAACTGCCCGAGTACCAGCCTCAGCATACCGTTTAGTCCTGGTTCAACCTGGAGTGAGACCCACAGCTTCTCTGAACTGCCACTTCTGCTGCACAACACACAGTGCTCGCTTGCCTCTGGGGCTTAGGGCAGTTGTGAAGCCTGGATGAGGTGGCAGTGCCTGTAAGGTACTCAGCACTCAGCGCAGCTGTGGTTGGCATCAGAGTCCCTTGACTTTGTGCTCAGTGGCCTCCTCTGGGTCTTCTTCCACTGTGTCTTTCTTTAGGACCATATGCTTCCTGGACCCCATTGCAGAGATTGCTCGACACAGGCCAGCCTCTCTCCTTCCTTCCCCACCCCACCTCCCACCCAGTCCTCCCCTCAGCTAAGGCTTGAATATGACTTACTTCCTTTGCTGTGTGCCTCCAGTTTTTGGGACTCCTTTCAGGGAGAACAATCCTATATTTCGGTGAGGAAGCATTGCCCTCAGGGAAAAAGGAATTTGTTTCCAGAAGAAGAAGACAGACAGACATTTTGTTTTTCCATGTGGAATGTCCCCCAATTTGCTTCTCTATACCCCACTTGTCCTGTGCAGTCCAATCCCAGGCCTACGTTTGCCTCCTTCCGCGGGTGGCTCTGAACTCTGGATTCAGGTGCTGCCAACCAGCCTGGACCCTCCGCTCAGCTCAGCACAAACACAGCTTCTTTCTCTCTCCTCTGCTTCCCTGGGACAGAGCAGCTGTTCTCAAGAGTGGGGGCCTTGTCTGTTCCTTTTCATTCCTTGGAACTCTCAACAAGCAAGAAAAAGAAAGGGCAAAAGCCCCCAAACTCACTGCCATCTAGTCAAGTCTCCCTCCTAGTGACCCAGAAGGACAGAGTAGAACAGAACCTTTGGGTTTCTACGGCTATCAATCGACAGAAGGAGTGTCTGGCGGGAGGTCAGTGGCCCAATGCCTGGACACGTTGTACCACTCGGGATCCTGGAGGGAAGAGCGGGAGTTAACCATTTTTTAGCAATTCATGCCCCAAACCTGCACCCCGAGGTCTGTGCCGTCAGTTCCCAGGGGTGGAATGAACTAAACTTGGCTTACAAAGGAGCCAGAAATCACTCTGCAAAATTCCAGAAGATCTCCAGGGAAGGTCAGTCTGGGACTGAGCAGTCACCCCCTGAATTCTTTGGAAAGGATCCTGTTCTTTGCAAGATCTGGATACTGCCCGTGTCCAGGCATGCTGGAAGAGGGAAACCCAAGCCCAGACCTTGAACTCTCAGCTCTACCCCTGACTCTCTGTACCCAGCGGTGAGACCTTGAACATCTCTCTTCTCTCCTTGACTTCAGTGTCCTCGGTTGTGAAATGAGTCATTCGAATTTAATGTTCTCATTTACATTATCCCATTTTTAAAAAATGAGACCGAACTTCTTTATATAATTCTCCATCCCCTTCCCAAGCTCTTTAGTCGTTTTTTCTGTAGTGAGCATGAAACGTCTTTCATGTTGCCTGGCTGGCCATGGCTCTGGATTGTCCTTTCATTAATTTAAGCAAGGACTTTTACACGTGAACCCCAGTAGACCAAATACCCAAACCTGTGGCTTTAAATCTGTGTTGAGGAAATCGAGTTGGCCAACCTTTCTGTACATGACACGGAATGTACCTTTGCATCTGGCAAGTATTTCTAGAGCAGAAAAGAAGCGCATAAGTAAGGTACAAGTGGGACCCAGTAAGGATGATCACCAGTCTTTGGAGGAGTCACCCGCTGGGCAGGCTTGCAGCTATGTGCGCAATGAAGCAGCCACTGTTCTGAACATGCTCACTTGGCATTGGCCATGGTAAGCCTGTCCAAAGGTATGACCTTGGCTTACATTACAGACCAAACCAGGTCCTCACCTTTAAGTCTTGGCACACAGATGCTAAGAGAATGCGAATGGTTTTACCAGAGCCGATGTCCAGGAGAGGAATGTAAATAACTTACCTCCATTTTGAATGGAGAGGGGACATGTATGGGCACGAGGAGCGTGAGTTAGAATTGTGTTCGTACTTCAAAAAGGCATGAGTATGACACCAACTCAACGCGCATTCAAAGGCCCTTTGCTCTACGTCTAGGACCCCAATCACAAGAATATCATGGGCAACAAGTCCACGTATTCATACATGTTGTTTATTTCACTTGTTAACAACACAACACTTTCATTCACTGTAAAATCACAAGTAGATATTCATATCCAGAAATGTTATAGTTAAAAGTGTGAAAAGCAGATATATTTTAAACTGAGAAACAGAAGAGGGTGCAGTTGCTGTACAAAGCTCCTATTCAGGATCCTCACGTCTTAGCTGACGTTCATAATGAAAGATGCCAGCACACCAAGAGAAAGACTCCATTCAATTTTTTTTTCATCTAGATAATGTAAACACTACCTTTCCTGAATGTAGAATGCAAGGTATGATTTTCTCAATTCTCCAATGCAGGCTTGATTTAGGCCAGTTATTAAGAGCATTCGGATGAAACTGAATGGTGTATCTTTAGGGTGATGAATGGGAAGAAACAAATAGATTTTTGAAACATGACTTCCAGGAGGGAAAAAGGTAATTAAATCAATTTTGCTACCCCCCCCCCAAAAAAATGTCTATATTTGGAAGGGCAAAATTTCCACACAGGGTACCACTTGTACAGCATATAAATATGCTTCTCTGGAATGAAACATGAGGGAAAGGACTGGTCACCAGAAAGCTGTGCACACTCTTAATTGAAACAGGGTGAGCAACCACTATCACACAAGCCCAGATTCATGCTAGGTGGGGACAGACATTAAGCAGAGGCATGACCCCCTCACAGGCATGCTCTGATTCAGGAGCGTTACAAAACCCTGAGCACAGCTTCTGGATGGAGACTGAACCACTGTGCCCTTTCACACCTCAGTCAGGGTATTTCACAGCTGGGTTTATATCGATGGGTTATTGAAACAGCATGCGTACAGCAGTGCTCAGTGGGGTAAGGAGCTAATTCACACGAAGAATAAAGTGGGCAGGAGGTGCCAAAGCTCCCACATTAAGCTCGTCAGAGTGATGGGTAATTTTCCTCAGTCCAGGAATGATGCAGTCCATTCTTCTGGTTGTGGTTGTACGAGGAATGAGTTCCCCTACAAATCTCCTCACTTGCTCATTTCCTCCATGTGCTCTGAGATGTTTTACCCAGAGTCAAACAGGCAGATTTCAAATCTCCTCTCTTGAACCCCAAACTCCAGAATAGAATTCCGAGGACCGTTTAGGAAGTAGGAAGACCCAAACCAAACTCACTGCTGCCAAATGGATTCTGACTGACAGTGACCTTATACGAGAGGGCAGAACTGCCCCTGTGGGTTTCCAAGACTGGAACTCTTTATGGGGGAGTTAGACGTTCGGTCTCATCTTTCTCTCAGTAGCTGGTGGTTTTCACACTGCTGACATTTGGGCTAGCAACACAAGGCGTAAACACTATACCACCACAGCTCCAGGAAGTGGGAAGTGCCTTTGGCATGCATATGGGGTCACTGGAGCCCATCGTTGGGACTTCCCTCAACCCTTTAAATCCTCCTTCAGGACTCCCTCTCTGAATTACATGACTGGGTTTGCAAAAAAACATAAGGGAGTACCCCACCGAAGAGTAGTTCCATTCTAAAAGAGGTTCTTGGACCAAGACATTTAACAACCAGGACTGGATTCAGGCACCAGTGGCTCATACCAATCTCGGGTTGGGCTGGTTCAGAGGGCATTCTTCCCCACTCGCTTTTGAGAGCTGGTGATCACAGCGCCATGTTGGTGAAAGGGTTTGGACACGTGTTGGTCATGCAGATTGGGGTGTCGGTGGGCATGCACGCCAGGCCTCTCGCAGTGAGGATCAAAACTGGGATGTGAAGACAGTTTCTGTATGCCTGCCCCAGTCTTACACAGGTTAGGCATTAGCTCCAGCCTGAGAACCACCGCAGTGAATGTTCTCGATGTAGCTGATGAGTGGTGGAGGTGGTCCACTGGGAACATGGGCGTTCCCTTCTGCAAAGGCACCTGGCCCAACCCTACCCAACATTGGCCTGGGTTTCATTCGTCCTACGTTTTTAGGACTACCTATCCCCCGCCCCCCACAAGCCGGTCTGTGAGAAATGCCAGCCACTCGTGAAGCTATCCACATTACGGCGTCCCCGGTGCTGTCCGTCCATTGAGGCCACCCTCGGCCGAGAGCAGAGCGTCCGCTGGCGCGGGCTACTTCAACCGAATGCAGTCCACCTCTTCCGTGGCGGGCCCGCCCGTGGTTCTGAGATCCAGGTCGGCGCTGGCCTTGCTCGCGTGGTAAGACGCCTTCCAGGGGAGCAGGATGACCTTCTTCAGGTACTTGAGGGTGTTGTTCTTGACGGCGACGAAGCACAGGGTGTTGATGATGCTGTTGCTCATGGCGATGCACTCCACGATGTAGAAGGCCGTGAGGTAGTGCTTCTCCTTGACGAACACGGTGGGGAAGAAGTCGCGCACCAGGGTGAAGCCGTAGAAGGGCGCCCAGCACAGCACGTAGGCCAGCAGGATGGCCACGAGCACCAGCACCGTCTTGCGGCGGCCGCGCAGCCGCTTGCGGATCTGCTCCGTCTGCACGCCGGGCACCGCCTTGAACCACAGCTCTCGCGAGATCCGCGCGTAGCACAGCGCCATGACGACGACGGGGCCCAGGAACTGCAGGCCGAAGATGAGCAGGAAGTAGGACTTGTAGTAGAGCTGCTGGTCCACGGGCCAGATCTGGCCGCAGAAGGTCTTCTCGTGGCTCCGCGTGATGAGCAGGACCGTCTCGGTGGTGAAGTAGGCGGCCGGGGTGGCGATGAGGAGCGACACGGCCCACACCCCGGCGATCAGCCCGGTGGCCGTCTGGCACTTCATCCGGGGCCTCAGCGGGTGCACGATGGCCAGATACCTGGGGCGGGTGGGGTGGGGGGTTGGGGGGGGGCAAAGGAAGCAGACAAGGTCAGCCACGGCGGGGAGGCGTTGGGTGCTCGGACGGCCACCACCAGCCTGCACGTTTTGTTTCCTCTCCCGGGACCTCCGTCTCCTTGCCCTGGAAAGGGTTTCCTTTTGTGGGTTTTTGGGTTTTTTTCATTTTAACTTTTCTGTTTGTTTCCTTTTGTTTTGTATTTGTGGGCGCTTGTGTTTCAGGACTGAAAGGGCTAAGGTAGGCCACATGACTGCCAAGGTCTGGGACATAGTTTATGGACTCTGTGCTTCTTGTTAGGTGCCCGGCAGCGAGAAACCCTATGGACAAGTCTATAAACACACCTTAAAAGTATTCATAACAGCTGAACCCTGGTGGTGTGCCGGACTGCAGGCCACAGGGTTGGTGGTTCAAATCTAGCAGCTCTCCAGGAGCAAGGCTGGGCCTCCTACTCCCACCAGGGCAGTGATGCCCCCCCAAAAGGTATTCATGACCCCTCACAGCTGTTGCTAGCCCTGGCATCCTCCTATACCCTTCCAGCTATTAGGCTTTTACATTCTTATTACCTCACCATTCAGAAGGAAACCTCTCCACCCCACCCCACCCCACCCCCATCCCATCCCATCCCATCCATTTTTTAAATCTCATTTTCTTCGAGTGGATTCTGACTCAAATGGAGCTTAGGTGACAGTAGGGCGCCCCCAGGGTTTTCTGGGCTAATCTTTACAGCAGTGGGTCATCAGGCCTTCTTCCTCAGCATTGCTGGGTGGTTTCGAACCGGTGTGCTTTGGTTTGGCACAAACCAAACTCCAAACTCACTGCCATGGAGTCTATGCTGACTCAGAACGACCCTCCAGGACAAGGTTGAACTGCCCCTGTGAGATCCAGAGACTGAAACTCTGGATGGGACTAGAAAGCTCCCTCTTGTTCCCGAGGAGCAGCTGGTGATGTGGGACAGCTGACCATGCCGTTCATGGCCCAGTGCGTGGAATCACTGCACCACCGGGGCTCCTGGTACCCACCCCGTGGCACCTGGTACACCCAGAAGCTGCTCATGTTCAAGCCTCCCTGGGAGAATTCTGACCTCTCCAATGAGCTGTAGATAGAGTTGTATCATCACTTCTCATTTTTTGTTTTGTTTTTTAATGTCACTCCCCCTGCAAAGATGGAGAGACATTGCAGGGGCTTGTAATTCATTGTGCACGTGGAGAAATGGAGACCATGACAGCTGAGTGGCTTTCTCAAGGTCACATGCAATAGGATTGGGAGAGAAAACATTTAACCCTGCCTTACAGGACTGAAGCGAAAGTCGAGAATGTATGTGATTTTTCTTTTTGTTTTTTTAACCACAAAGCATCGGATAGTAGAAGGTACAGCTTTTTTTTTTTTTTCTTTTCAAAGAACCACACTGCTGTAACCACAGCAGTCCAGGCAAGAAAATGGAGCACTTTCTGGAGCTGTGAGTCATCCACGCGGTATGAGAGCCTCCTTCCCAGGGAGAGTGTGTATGTACATGCTTCTGCAGAGAGCTCTGATTTCCTGGAAGACTCTCTGCATCTGGCAGGGGGTGGAAGTTGGAGAAGGAGAAAGATGGGAAGTGAATCGGGAGGGACTGGCGACGAATCGACACTGTAAATAAACACCTTCTCATGTACCCAGACTTTAGCCCTGGTTGAGCCAAGAGTGAATCTGACAAGGGCTGGAAGGAAAGCCGAACCACTTTTCTTTCTTTGGAAAGCGAATCCGTTTGGGGCGCATCTTCCTTAGGGCTTCCATGTGCTAAGAGAGCCATTCTTCCTCCCCTCTCCTCATCATCAGATCTGCGCTGCTCTCATCCCTCCCCTGAACACAGGCAGCTAAATGGCATGGAATATCATTTGCTGAGTTTACTGGACTGAGACTCCCAATTCTCTAACAGTTCCCAGATGTTAGCAGGAATTGAAAGTCTTGATAACCACTGATATTCTCTGGATAGCCACTGGCTGCCCTAACAGGCTCAACCACGGACAACGATTTGTGACCCTCAGACGATGTCTCTCAACTCTGCTGGCGGGATGGAGGGGTCTGAAGGCTGTGGCCAAAGTCCTGCGGAAGGATCCGCCTGCACCACGGTAATGAGTGCACCAGACTTGCTCGGACTCATTACCCAAGCTAGGACGTTCAAGCTCTTGCTCTCTCCGTGGCTGTCTATCCCAGCATGCTCTGACTGATTACTGCCAAAGGAAAAGCCTATATTCACACGTGTTAACTATATGAATTTCCATGATACCATGGCTATTCTGTTTTCTTCTCCCTTAATAGTAACTTTCTACAGCTTCGTGATGTTTGCAACAGAGTGTTATTACAACGAATAAGTCCACGAGACCATTAATCTAGGAAGCAGAGAACCGAGAGAATCAAAACCCAGCTTTGCCTGGACCTGCTGTGTTGATTTGAGACATTTTTTCAAAGCCCTATGAGTTTGACATTTCTTATCTGTGATATGGGACTGTTACTTTCCTTGCCAATCTCACAGGAATCATGGTTTGGCTCCAGTGAGGCACTGAAACAACCATAAACTCTTAAGTTTTAAGCAAGTGTTGCAATCCAGAAGTCGTTTTTCCAGATGCACTCTGTACACACAGCCATGCTCTTTCCCCGACGTTGACAAACATCACATTCACTGAGTCGCTCTTAGTTTCCCTTTTATTGGGCTCCTGTTCTTTCCCTTAAATGGAATCTTCTGGGTCATCTGATTCACCCATCAGAGAGCTGCTTCCTCCTTACTCTCATTAGCTGGCCCAGGAGTTGTGTCGAAGGCCTTCCTGATACCTCACCAGTAGGCAGACGACAGACCATGGTCTCAAGAATGGCCAGCAGGCTGGGCTATGTGAGGTCCAGAACTCCAGTGTATAATATATACATAGCATTTTCAAATCCATGCCCCCCTTTGCTCATGCCAACCCTATTGAATAAATAGGAGAACAAAAATGCCCATACACCAATGAGTGAACTGACGCTTGGAGAAATCAAATCACTTTCCAAAATCCGAACAATTAAATACTGACAGAACCAGAGCTCAGACCCATAAGGGGCTCCAGATTCGGTGACCTTCCAATAAGCCTCTGCTCTTTGGTTTTCCATCCTGAGTAAGAGATATCCCTGTCTCCTGCCCCCCAAGGCATCTTAATGACCCCTCTTCATTTTGCCTCTCCATCGAGCTGGTCTCTACCTTCTGAAGCACCAAAGAAAGAGTCAGAAAATTGGCAGTTTCTTTTCTCTGCTTGTGAATACGTCTTCGATTTGTCCCGTGTATGTCCCACTACAGAGGTTCAGCTCCAGATTCATTTACAACAGTCATCTCCCAGAAAACCAGGAATAAGCACTACTGCACTAAGACCTGTTAAGGTAGTCAGTGTGAGAAAATAGTGGGCTGGGTGATTAAGCAAAGACAAAGAAGGGTTACCCCTGTCCCCAGGACCCCACCTCCGCCATAACCATCGGAGTCAGGGTTACAGCAGCAACTGAACTGACTGATCGTAGAGAATGTACAACCTGTCATCCCTGACTGATGAAATCCCCGATTTGGGTCTAAAGACTAAGGCGTGCCACACCCAAGCCATGGCATTTCCCATCACCTTATAGGCAATTAGGAAGCCTGAAGAATAGGTGCCTTTGGAACACAGGACTGGAGGAAGTCCTTAAACTTTCTCATGGTGTGGGCCATGAGAAGAATGAAGACGGTCATCTTAGACAAGACATGCAGCCAGAATGCTCCTTGGAAAGGAAGATGGCAAGATTTCACCTCTCAGACTGTAGGCCTGCGACCAGAAAGGGGCAGTCCCGGGAGGAGGACGTCATGGTCAGTCAAGCAGAAGATTAGCAAAAACGAGGATGGGCCCAGCGGCTGCCGCCGTGATCTGAAACACAGCAAGGCTGGTGAGCATTTCGTTCTGTTGGTCCTACCAACAGGGTCGCTATGAGTCAAAACCCACTTGATGTCACTAAACAACAACAACAAAGGCCCCTCATGGTCACTCATGCGTTAGCTGGCCTCCTCCAGACAGAAGAGGGGGAAGCTGGCAACAGATGGGCAGACTGGCCGGTTTCCCCTCTCTGAAATGGAAGGTTCTCCTCCCAGAGTTCCTCGTGATGTTTACATTGTGCAGATCTGAAGAGTCTCCACACCAAAGGAGGCACACCCAAGCCTGGGGAGTCCAAGGCCTCTCCGCATTTCAAGCCCCTGCACCCCCTGAGTCTTGATTCCTTCTGCTTGGATTTTGAGAGTTTCTCCACCTTCCCTACATTCCTTACTCCAGCCCTAGATGCCTCTTCAAAGGACCTCGTACTCGCCAGCAGCATTCCTGCCTTGAAGCTCAGTTCTACACACGTGAAAGGTTTACTCCGTTGGCAGACTCCGTCTGATTTCTCTGTTGGAGACTGGCTAAAACCCCACCTGCTTTAGCAAGCCTCTTCTCCCTACTGTAGGACACAGTGATGGCGCCTTGACCTATACTTCCTTTGAAATGTATCACATCCCCTTAAACTCTTTCAGACAGGTTTGCTCTCCCTCACTCTGCAGGGTAAACACCTTCAAGCGCAGGGATTGGCCATTACTTTTACAACCTTTCACCTCCGGTAGATTCTTGAAGTCACTGGATGAGGCCAACAGTGATTGGAGGTTCCAATCCTTCAAGAGGCTCTTCTGAAGAAAAGCCTGGTGCTCCAGTTCTGAAAAATCACGACCACTGGGGGCAGTGTTGAGCGGCACCCCTCTGCCCTGAAGGAGTCTACACACAGGAGTCAAAGTGGTCTTAACAGCTACTGGTTTGGTTTGAAAGGAAGAGGTGGGGGCGCACAGAGAGTTGTAAATCCTTCCCCTCACCCCAGTGTGCTGGCCAGTGCCTGGCACTGGAGAAACAGAAATGCAAACTGAAGTGGTGGCAGTTCTCAAAAGGATTACAACCTCTTTTGGAAAACAGGAGAAAAATGTGTTTACCCAGCATGTCACTGACAAGTCAGCCCAGCCTGGGAGACCCCGGCCTCAAGGCCTGGAGACGTATTTTGTACACAATGGAGTCAGGAAAGGTCTTTTTTTTCTTTTCTTTTTTCCTTTTGAGGCAAGAGGAGGGGAGACATGTGTGAGACAGAAGATTAATTTGGCTGCAGTCTTGCTTACTTTACCCAGGCTGCAGTGACTTTCAGTTCCTAGAACAAATAAGGCTTGTTTCTGCCCCTGGCCCTTTGCACGCCAAAAAGCTTTCTTTATTTCTTATTTTCAATCTGTGCAGGACTAGTATTTTCTCCTTTTCTTATCCTCCTATCATATTCAGCACACTTTGGACATGCTCTCAGGAGAAACCAGTTCCTGGAAAGAACATCATGCTTGGTCAAGTAGAAGGTCAAGAACAAAGAGGACGATGCCTTGTCCCCTTGGCTGCGATGGTGGGCTCAAACCCAGCAACGACCAGGAGGATGTGCAGGAGGCAGCCCCAACCCCGGGCTGGGGGGGGACGGGACAGTCCATGGTGCACATGGATGGAAGATGGTAGAACTGACTCCAGGGACCTTAAGGACAAAACAGCAAATCCTTCAAAAGTCAATTCCTTCTCTTCAGAAACATGACCCAACAAGAGGAGTTATTACGCTGAGTTACTCCCAGTGTCTGGGGGTGGGGGGGGGTTCTATTGAATATTTCTCATTCAGAAATTACCCACCCCTTACAAAGTTGGATAGAAGGATGTACACCAACACAGATGGGAACTGGAAACATGGGGCATCCAGGACAGATGATCCCTTTAGGGGGGACATGTGGGGAGAGTGGCAACACCAGGAGGGTGGAGGGAGTGTGGAGTGAAAAGGGAGAAATGATGGTAAGGATCTACATATAACCTCCTTCCTGGGGTACGGGCAATGGGGAAGTGGGCAAAGGGAGACATTGGACAGAGTCCAACAAGCAAAATTATAATAGTTTATACATTAGCAAGAGTCTGAGGGAGGGGGGGAGCAGGGAGGGGATGGAAAAAGAAGGAGCCAAAGTGGGAAGAACATCTTTTGAGAATGATGATGGCATCACAGGTATAAATGTGGTTTGCAAACAATGGATGTATGGAAGGATTGTGCTAAGAGGTGTATGAGGCCCCAATAAAATGATTTTTTTTTAAAAGAAATGACCCACCTTCTTCCTGTTCTCTTTCTTCACCATACAATCATTAGTCCTAAGCTCCGTAAGGGCAAGCCTTTTTGTTGCGGGGGACGCGAGGTCAATTTTTAAAAGGCACTGCTTGAATGAATCGACACATCAATGTTTAGGTGGTTCAACCCCACAGAATAAGTAGAATGTTCAAGAGCTAGCATCATTGGCAGAGGGACAAAGCCAGTGGAGAAGAAGGTTAAAAAAAAAAAAAAAGAAGAACCTAGCCTGCAGTGACAAGGTAGGAACAACCAACCAAACACTGCCCTCCAGCTGACTTACGGGCAGGGCAGAACGGCCCCTGGGAGTTTCTGAGACAGTAACTATGGACGGGAGTCGAATGCCTGCCTCACTGCAGAAGCGGCAGCAGGGGAAATACTGTCAGGATCCGGAAATGGGACGAATATCTGAAGAAGGGAGAGAGCAGCCAGGGCAGACAGATGGATATCTAAACAAGGCACTTGGGGGACAGACGAAACCCATGAGAGAAACTGAGAAGTAAAGGCAGGTAGAAAAGGACTATTTCCATTGTACTAGACCTTGAATTCTATATTTCTTAGGAACATACTATTTTATTTTTAATTTTAACACCATATGAACAACTGTTTTCAGAAAAACAAAGGGATTAGCTTATCTGAAACATTCATTAGTTTATATTACCTGTTTGACTTATTCCTTTGCTGCTATCCTAAAAGTACAGTCTTATTCACTGTTTATTGAGTGTTTGCTGTATCTCAAAGGAGTTTCGTTGGTGCTGTGGGTTAGGGATGGGGCTGCTGACAGGAAGGTTGGCGGGTCGAGCCCACCAGCCACTCCCTGGGATAGAGATGTGGCAGTCAACTTCCATATGGCACTCAAGTATTCAGGTAGAAGTTGTGGGATTGGAGAATTTCCTGCAGTGTATATTTTTTGCCACAATTAGGAAACATAATCACATGAATAACTGACTACAAAGAAGGAGAAAATGTTCTAGAATTGAATATAGTGATGACTGTCAAACTCTTCTTGATAGGACTGAATTAGCAAATAGTATGGCATGTGGATGAAATGCTAATAAAACTTTTTTTTTAAGATTTACATCCTTGGGAACCCTAGATAAGTAAGAAATGATTTAGTGACTGTAGGTTTGGTAAATGCTCTGCCTCAAGTAGTTTTCTAGACAATATTGTTTATTATATCATTATTCCTCAAAACAGCACCCCACATTCATTTCTCTCATGATCTGCATTTTCAGAGGAATAAACTGAGTCCAGGAAAGGTTAAATAATTTAAAAAGGACCCTACAACTACTGGGTATAGATAGTACACCCAGAGCAGAATAATTACCAATATCCTTCCTAGAAAAATAGCCTATTTTTTAATTCAAGATAAAGATCAGTTGCACTGAAATAACCAATTCAAACCTGAAGATCACCAATCAAGTTCTGATCAACAGGAGTCCGGATTGAAAGAAAAATATATACCAATGAGTATCTGGAACCATACAATAAAACTTTGAAGTGAAAGGACATAAAAATAAAAAAAGATCACACACCAATCAAAGAATGTACAGTATTGAAGCAGCCAGCTAGTCAGCCAAGGCCCTGGGAGCCTCCTTCTGAGGCTGGGTGCAAGTCCCACGTACAACAGTCATTCCCGTGATGCGAACACGCTTCTCAATTGATCTTTCTTGTTGTACCTGATTGGCATCTTATAAACTCACGTGGCAAGAAAAGTGTCTATGGTATCTCTTTTCAAACACTGGGTTGATTGAAAAGGATGACGTGAGCGTAAAGAAGTTCGGCAGGTCAGGTGGACCCGTGGCACTGTAGGTTAGGGGTGGAGCTGTTCACCACAGGTAGCTGGTTCAAACCCACCAGCTGCTTCAAGGAAAAAAGGCGAAATCTGACTGCTCCTGTGAAGATTTACAGTCTCGGAAGCCCTGTAAGGCCCAAGGAGTCAGAATTGACTCAATCACAGTGGATCTGGTTCTAGGGTATATTGGGGGAGGGGATACTCAAAACCTCGATGTGTTCTGACTTCCATCCCCCTTAAAGGTAACTCTGCCTGGCATTTATCAGAAGGGTAGGATCCATCCCACAGGAACCACCTACCCTCCCCCTTCCCAACTTTTAGCAGCCAGGAGAGTCACGGGGAAAACATGTCTTGCTGGTGTGAAATGTCAGGTCACAGATCAGCTGCATAGTTTGTAAATCACACAACCTATATATTTGGCCCCATTCCTGTGCTGAGAGCTGCCACTTGCACTTTCAGAAAAGCTCAGAGACAAGGCCTCTTGACATTTCAGAAGGAGACGCAGATGGGCAAATGCTTCGCTTAAGGGCCCCCACCTCTCTGCTCCCTCTGGAGACGTCTGCCCAGGGGTCATGCCCTCCATGGATACAACGCTATGGGGCTGTGTGACTCATTTGGAGAGCCAGGGATGGCATATCTGAGCACCTCCCAGGGGGATACCTGCCAACTCCGTGTTCCTCTCCCTGGAGGGAAACAGGGGCTCCAACCCAGAGGTAGGTTTAAGCCAAGACTCTGACTAGTACCCTTTCCTCTGGAGTGCTCTTTTCCCAGGTTAGCCTTCCCTAACTGCCCTGCTTACAGCTTCAGAAAACATGCCCATTAGCTGTGCCCCTCCCGCTGTCCTAGCATGCTGAGTGATGGGTGCAGTGCGAATGTCACCAAGTCCTGGAGCGATGGAACAGGACAGGCATCTCTGTCCGGGGCTCTTTGGATTAAAGGAAGGGGGTGGGAGGCGGCAGTTCAGCTCCAAAGACAGAGACACATGCTTTGACCCTTCAGGTAACTGGACTGGATGTTGTAACCAGGTGCTTCGCAATGACGGGTTCACTTTGGGCAGATGAGATGCTAAAGCTTATCTCCTAGGAGCAAAAGTTACCCTGGCCCATCAGCACTCCTGATTAAATGAGGAGAATAAATGTTGGTTAGATGCATGTGGGCTGCTCGTGTGGGCTTTACTTAACGTGGCTGGAGCCGGGGCTTTAGGATTCTTGTAGACCAATGGATGGAAAGAAAACCAAAAAACGGTGGGTGCAAAATGAAAAATGGAAGTCATACTCTCCACCCACCTTCCTTCCCCAAAGAATTCAATCAATGTTATTTTAAAAATCATCATGCATTAGGGACAGCATGTTTTAGTGGAGAATGTATTCATGAGGTAGGAACCTTTGAGATGTCCGAGTCGATTCAAGAGGTCATGGCCAGGAGTTTAACTTGTCCCTCCACGCCTTCTTGCACCTGTCTACCTCTAGCTCCTGTTCAGATAGGCTATCTGTGGGCATCATTGAAGGATCCCACTGCCCAACTCTAGGGGGCTCTGCTCCCTCCTGCCAAAGCTGAAAAACAAGCGGTATTTTCACTGAAAAATCTATGGGGAGACTTGAGAACCCCCCTGACAGCCACCCGCATGGAAATGGAAGACAGAGACCTCCCTCTGGCAAGCCACAGTGGGGCTGATGAAAGAAGGGAGCGAGTCCAGTGCCTCTTTGTTCCCTCCCCTCCCCCCACACTCACCTGTCGATGGCGATGGCCAGCAGGACATTGGTGGACACGTAGAGGGACACTGTGCGAAGGTAGTTGACAGAGGCGCACAGCACGTGGCCGTGCTCCCAGGAAAGCTGGCGCACCACGTAGTAGTCCATTTCAAAGGGGCAGCAGACAATGGCCACCAGGAAGTCAGAGATGGCTAGGTTGGCAATGAGCAGGTTGGTGAGGTTGCGAAGCTTCTTGTACCGGGCCAGAGCAGCGATGAAGACAAAGTTGCCAATGCCACAGACCAGCATGATGCCCAAGAGGGCCAGGCCAATGACGATCTTGGCGGCAAAGAACGTCTGAGAATTCGTCACGTCCTCGTCTTCATCCAAAGGGATATCATAGTCCCCGTAGCTGAGGTTGAAGGGGAAAGGGGCAGCTGGGCCTCCTTGGGGGTCGAGCACAGCCAGAAAGTTGGTGGATGTGTTCGTGTCGTTGTCATCCCTAACAGCCCCCGTGGTGAGCTCCATCGGGGGAGCTGATGCTCCTGTGAGCAGTACTGCCGGAAATTCCCCAAGTCAAGTCTGTGAGGCTGGTGGTCTGCCTTCTCTTCTCTTGTCCTCAGCGAGTCAATCTCCCAGCCAGCATTCTCGGGCCACAGCATCTGAGTCACCCGGTAGACCTTTGAGAGACCAACAGTGGGCAACATGGGTAACAGAAACTGGCAGCAGGTTAAGCCGTCTTGTAACCGATGCTTCGTCACCTGCTCAGCGTGGACATAGGATGAGGGAGTACAAACAAAGAAACCAACGAGGGAGCACAGATAAACCAACCAGCACAGACGGATCAGTCAGGGGAAGTTGGACCACCTGGCTCAGTTCAGTTCTGCTCCATGAAGAGGCATGAGCCCTGCTCCATGAGCCCTGGTGGAAGAGGCTGCTAACCCCAAGGTCAGTAGTTCAAAACAAGTAGCTGCCCTCAGAAGAAAGATGAGGCTTTCTACTCCTTTCTACTCAGACTCCCACAGGGGCAGTTCTTCCCTCTCCAGAGGGCCCCTATAAGTCGGAATTGACTCGTGGCAGTGAGTTTGCTTTGGTTTGGAAGATATGGGCATTTTGAGTCTTTACTCAAGGACCCAAGCTGAGAGTGTAGGGAGACTCCCCACTGGATTTCTTGTCACCGCATCCAAGCGGCAGAGACCCTAGAAACCTGATACAGCTTTTACCAAGACCCCAAGGGCTGCCAAAGGTGGGCATGCTTGGCTGCTCATCGAAATGTTGGAGGGTTGAGTCGGCTCAGAGACTCAGAGGAAACTTGTTAAGCTCTCTGTGCCCGCAGGTAAATACTGGTTTGGGTGGGGAGGATAGGGGTTGTGTTGTTTTTACTGGTTCTCTGGGAGAATGGTTCCATCATAGCGTGAGCATGCAGTGGAACTGGGAGACCCTCAGACGGAATCCATTCGCTTCCTATTGTGTGTCCGGAGGTAAATAGCTTGGACACTCGGAGGTTCAAGATTCTCCAGGTAGGTGGTCATCAGCAATGTCTCTAAAGCATAGCACTCGCTCCCCGGGAGAGGGGCCGAGGGGCTGTGGTACGTGCTCCAGCTGCAGGGGATTTCCATTAGGGACTCACTCATCAGGCAGCTGCAAGGGAGAGGGAATCCTGACGGATGGCCAGGACTGCAGCTCACCCACTCAGTGAGTCTCCACGAGGATGCTGAAGAGAAGCGGTGGGAGCAGATAGCAGCCCTTCTGGGGGCCAGATAGGAGCTCAGAGCCCCTTTGTCCCCATCCTCTCCCCGAAGACCCTCCCAGGGCCTGAAAACATCACAGCAGAGGGATGAGATGTTCAGAAGAGAGCTGGCTGGGGTCTGGAGAACGCCCCGCATGTCAGGAGAAAGAGGAGGAACAATACAAGATCCGCAAATGAATAGACCCAGCACCCCGGGAAGCCTGCTGTCCATCTTCCTCAAAAGCTTAGTCTTCGCAGGGCCAGGTCCTCGAAGCCCAGTAAGACGGAACTCGCAGCCCAGTAAGACGGAACCCATACCTGCCCTCCTCTCTCAATGGCTCCGTCACCTCGGTTTTTCTCAGATTTGCCCCCTCCTCGGATTCCTCCTCCGCAGAGGGGCCGGGGCTTCCCAGCCTCAGGGACCACTACAATCCCAGCAGGCGGGGCCCCTCTCCTGGCAAGCAAGTGAGCCTCAGTTTCTCTCTTAGTCTGCTACCCGCGGGGCGCTTTGAGTCAGGTTTTCAGAAACAAAGCGGAGTAGACGGGTTCAGTGGAAGATGGAGAGTCGGAAGGAGCAGAAATTGCCCTGCGACCTTTTCTCCTGTGGACTCACCTTTCAGAGAGCTACGTCCCCACCAAGCACCCCTTACCACCGCCACCACCACCCCAACCCCGGTGCTGGGCGCTCATCCCAGCCCCCCTGCGAGTGGCTCGAAGGCCCTCTGGGCAGTCTCCCCACCCCCACCCCGCCGCCCCCTACCCGGCCCCGAGCTCAATCCTCTCCTGTGCCAACTTTCTCTCTCCAGCCTGGGGGAGAGACCAAGTGCGGACGGAGACCCGGAGCCGTCAGCCCCCGTGAGGACACTGAAGATAGGGGCGTCCCTGGAAAAGCCCCTTTTGGGCTCAAAGCCCGCCCCCCACCCCCTTCCTCCCGCTGGCGCCACACGGTCCCCCGAGCGGCTTCCCCGCGGCGCGCGAAGTACCTGCGGGGCATCGGGCGCCCGGAGCCGAGGCTGCCGTGGCCCGGACCGCGCTCCCCAGCTGCTTCGACCCCGCCCGGCGAGACGGCCCGGCTCGCTTCCTCCCTCCTTCTCCGGGCGCCTACCCAGCCCGGTGGGGGTCTCGGCCGGGTGCGGGCGCCTCGGCGGATCCCCAGCACCAGGCTCCGGGCAGGGCCCGCCCCCTGCCCGCCCCCAGCGCGCCGTCTCCGCCCCCGGTGGCCGCGGGGCGCGCGGCTCCGCCGGGCGTGCTCCAGCTGGACCCGAGAGGCTCGCGGGGTCGCGGCGTTGCAGCTCCCCGTCGGGGGCAACCCGGGCACGCGCACGCCGAGAGTCCCGTCCCACCCCCTACCCTCCGGGCGGGAGTGTCGGAGCGCAGAGGCACCCGGTCCCCGGAGCGAGCTGGGCTGGCATGGGGCGCGCGACCCTGGGGCTCAGACTCCTGAAAGGCCGCCTGGGGCGAGAGTCAGGGCGCTGGCTGGGTGGACTGGGCTCGCCTCAGACACCCCTCCCCTCTGCTGCTCCCACCCCCACCCCCGCGGTTCTCTTTGCCCCGCTGCGCCTGCCCAGGGCACAGGGACTTCTTGGCCAGTTCTCCTAGTCAGCCCCGGGGCCTGAGTGGGTGGAAAAGGCTAGGCTTAGCTGGTGGCATTTCAAAGCATCGGCTGGTACCTCCCTCCTGCCCACAACACAGCCCACGCCGGGTGCCCACTGGACAGCCCAAGTGTACACCAGGTTCAGCCTCCTGGGCCTTCACTGGTAACTCTGGTGTCAAAGATGGCAAATCAGTGAAGGGGGGCGGGCAGTGTGGTACTAGAGAATAGGAGGAGCCCCCCCATCCCCCCCCCCACCCTCCGAGGCGGATTTCTGCTCAGAAAGAGAAGGCTGGGGGGACCAGAGCTACTTGACGAAGCACAGATTTTTCTCAAATGCCTATGGAATAGAATAGCTCTCATCTCTTTCATCAAGGCATCCCAAGACAACAATTCCCCCCTCGGTTCATAGTCAAAAGGAGATGTAGGTAAGAAGTCTAAGAAGTCTCTGCCAGCTTCAGGACTTCTTGCCCTTCGCCTCATTGGGCGCGTAACCGCCCTCGCTGTCTTCTCGCTACAATCCCTAGTCACTTGTTGAGTCTCCAACACTTTTGCATCTCTGGGTCTCCAGTCCCACAGGCGGTGGGGCAGGACCCCTTGAGAGCATCGGATAGATAGGAAGTCAGTTGAGCACCCGAGCTGCAGGATGGTCCTCTTTAGTGAATTACTGGAAATAAACGCTCGCTCCTGCTCCATGGGGTTATTGTGAAGGTTTAAAAAGACACAAGAGGTGCATTAATTAGTAGCACAATACCTGTCACGTGGGGGACACCTGGTCCATCTCAGCTGTTGCTTCCACTCCCTGTCTCTTGCCACAGTCCCATCGGATTCTCACCCACCTTTGAGATGATGCTCAAATATTATTTCTCATAGGGAGGCTTTCTTAATCTCGCCATTTCTTTTCTTACCATTTGCACATTTTCCTTACCACTTGGTGCCTCTGTTTCAACGCATCTTTATGTGCTGATTTGCTTTTCATCTTGTACTCTTACCTGGGAAATTTTGTCTTATTCCTTTTGTGCCCTAGTCTGCAATGATTCCCATGTCTTCCTAATGATCAGAACTATTCAAGGTGCCCCCAAACAAGTCGATAGTCCCAACATCTTTATGCTAACCGACCACCACAAGTGACTCTTACAATGACATGTATTTGGAAGAGTCCTATCTAGAACAGAAGGTCCCCACACAAGGTAGACAAATGTTCATTGGATAAACCATCCCTGGCTCTCATTGCCCTCAAGTCAAGGCCAAGAACTTGGGACCCTCTAGGACAGGGAAGAACCGCCCTGTGAGTTCCCAAGTGTATAACTCTTGAGAGTAGAAAGCCGTTAGGTTTCTCTGGAGGAGCAGCTGGTGGTTTCAAACTGCTAACCTTACAGTTAGCAGCTGTGGTAGATACATAATCATTTGTCAATTTGAGGACTAAGAGTATAAGGGTGGAATCTAACTTGTCAGTTAGGCTCTGTGTGGGCATGACCTTCTTGTGAGGATTCTGGGAACTCCTATATTTCCTTCATGGAGGCAAAAGGCATACTCTCCCTCTGCCACTTCCTGGGAAACATTGAAGCTGACAAGACACATGGAACTACCTTAGTGCCCTGAGCTGGGAAAGCCACATGGAGCTATCCTGATGCAACAGATCTCTGAAGTTGGAGAAACCAGAGAGATCTCTGCCAGCGCTGAGATCCAGCGCTGAGATGCTTACAACGACACTGGATCCAAAGACTTTCTACCCACTGGCTTGTAATCGTTTTGTGTTTGGAGTCATTGCATGTGCTTCGTGAGTCTGAAGATGACTTTACAGATTGATATTGGACATATGGGCTAATATTGGATTTATGACACTGAACTGGACTGGGTTGGGATTTTTTTCTTAATGTACAATTACCATTCATATAAAACTCTCTTATATACATATGTGTGTTTATGAATTTCTTCCTCTAGTCTACCCAGACTAACACAGCAGCCCAATGCATAAGCAGTACATCACCAGGGCTCCTGAACCAACCTTAGTCAGTTTCTATAGTATGACTTCCTAGCTGTATCTTTATGCAAAATCAAAAGAAAACACAGGTTTTATGTGTTGCTACATACCTATCTCAAAATTTAGTGACTTAAAACAACCAATCAACAACAGAGTCAAAACAACAGAGCTTCTGAGGGGCAGGAATCTGGCAGTGGCTTAGTTGAGTGTTATGCTGTGACCCTGGAGTCAGTGTAATCTCATACGAAGAATCAGCGAGGCCAGAATCCACTTCTGAACTCACCAACTTGGTTATTCTCAGGCTGCAATTCTTCACTGGCGATTGCTAGAAACGTCAGTTTCTTATCATATGGTCTTATCATTAGGGTCCTGGAGGTACCTCCCAACCAGGCAGCCGACTTCCCCCATAGAAAATAATAGGTAGAAGGGCAAGGAAGCACCCAGGCCAGAGACTCATATCTTAGTCTCAGATGTGGCAATCCGACCCTTCTAGTGTATGCCATTCCTCAAAGGAACAAGCCTTGGCACAATGGGAAACGGGGCCACACAAATATTACCACTGGAAACATTGAGGACCACCTTGGAGACTGGCTGCCACACAGAACTGAGACTTTTCCTTTTCCCTTCTAAGACTGGCAAAAAAATATATATATTACTTGGGGCTGAGAGTGTGGTTGGCCATCCTGAAGTTCTTGACCTACATCCTGAAGTTCTTGGTCAGCTAGAGTGAGAAGCAGGGGGCCTAATTGGAATGTTCTGTGAGCAAAGGCCGTGTGCAGGAGACATGGAGGACTGGGAGCAGGTGCAGTCTGGCAGGCTTCCTGCACCCACGTGCTTGCTGCTGGGGTCTCCCTTGAGTGCTTGCATGTGATTTTTGTCCCAGCAGATTTGACCTCCCTCGAGAAGCAGACATGCAGGGAATCCCTGGGTGGTGAAAATGGTTAATGGGCTCTTCTGCAAGGTTGAGAGTTTGAGTCTACTTAGAGCAGTGATCCTCAACTTTCCCGATGCCAGGACCCTGCAATACAGTTCTTCATGTGGTGGTGACCCTCCAACCACAAAATAAGTTTCATAGTTCCTTCATAACGGTCATTTTGCTACTGCTATGAACTGGGTGACCCCTGTGAAAGGGGCGTTCGACCCCCAAAGGGGTCTCAACCCATGGGTTGAGAACCACTGACCTAGAGGGACCTTAGGAGAATTGTATCCGAACTTAAAGGGTGAGCAACGAGCATGAGAAGGAGATGTTCTGATATGTGTTTCGGTGATGATTGCACAAATCTTCTTAAAATGATTGAATAATTAAATTGCCATGATATGTGAGGTGTATGCCAATAAAACCTTTTTTTTTTTTTAATCAACCTTTGAAAACCCTCTGGAGAAAAGTGATGGGATGCTAACCAGGAGGGTTTTTCAAACTCACCCATCTCTCTGTGGGAAAAAAGATGAGGCTCCCTGACTCTGTAAATAAATGTGCATGGTCTCAGGAACTCTCAGGAGCATGGGTCGCAATGGACACAGTGGCAGTGGGTTTGGTGGCATTGCCACAAAGTCAGTGGTTCAAAACCACTAACTGCTCTGCAGAAGAAAGATGAGGCTTTCCCCTGCCAGAAAGATTTTACAGTCTTAGAAACTCACAGTTCTATTCTATCCTATGGGATCCCGATGGGCTGGAAAGGACTCTGTGACAGTGAGTGTGGGTCTGGTTTGGTTATGATTGGCAGAGGTCATCCCTATGGCCTTTTTAATTCTTAGCTCACCATCACTTTTATCCTATAAAGATGTCCCTTTGGTTTTAAAATGGAGATTTTTTAACATCTCTGAGTTTTCCAGCCACACAATGACTGCATATTCTGGTAAATACTCCATAGAAACCTAGTCTTTGCAAAGAGAGCCAGAGAGGACATCCAGCGAGCATGCTGCCATCAAGAAAGCAGCAAACAGATGCTCAAGAGGGTAAACCACTCACCACAGCATACAGGACCTGACCCTGAGTCAGTCGACTTTTAGTCTGGTACCTGTGCTCTTAAGTTCACCAGGGTCACAGCATGCACCTACCTGTCCTCAGTGCACCCCTCTTTCCAAGATCTTTGGCTCTAGGGCTTACCCACCACTTCTGTCTGGCAAATGGACCCAATCAGCTTATTTTCTGCTTTCCTCAGATTTGTCCTTTAGTCAAACACTCAGCCGTTGCCATGAAAAAAAAAAAAAAAAACTCAAGGATTCCTGGAAGATGCCCAGAGCTGGCTCAAAATCAGCCTGCCTCTTTTTCCAATTACTGTGCCAGCATCGGAGCCAGCAGTGTTTGACCAGCTTCCCAAAGCCCACTCACGCTCATGGGAGCCGCTCTCTGCCTTGCCTGTACACCTCCCCAAATTCTGCCCAAGGAGATGTGAAGGAAGACTCAGATAGGCACAGAGCTGTTCTCTCTCTCTCTCTCTCTCTCTCTCTCGCTCTCGCTCTCGCTCTCGTTCTCCCCCCCCCTCTCAGTTCAAACACTTCACATAGCTTACGATGTCCTTACTATTCCTTGTTTGATGTTATCCTAAACAATTCCTAATTTGGGAAGTTAAAAAATGATACTTATGTTTCCTGGAAGAATGCCTTTACAGAAATGTAAACCCGAACAATAAATGAAAATGTACCCTATGGATAGCAACACATTACACAGTCTCAAAATAAGAAAACAAATCCATTACGGTCAAATCCAATTCAACTCATAGTGACCCTACAGGGTCGCGTAGAATTGCTCTCAGGGGTTTCACAGACTATCAAGCTGATGGCAGCAGGTAGTCTCATCTTTCTCCCAGGAAGCAGTTGGTGGCTTTGACCTGTCACCTTCCAGTTAGCATCTAACGCTGGGCCCGCTGCACCAGCCGGGATCCTATATGGTTTCAAAGGCAATAATCATAAACTCCATGAGTCGGAATTGACAGGATGGCAATGGATTTGGTGTTAGTATGGTTTGGTTTTTAAAGGGATCATAGAGGACTTGGAAAGCAGCTTGCTCATTCTTGAAGTGTGGACATCCCTGGGGCAGGGCACCTGATAACTGAGTGAAATCACAAATTGTGGGGAGGGGGTCACCTGGGCGAAAGGCGGAGGGATGCACAGTACCAGCTGCAGCTTGTGCTCTTCCTCACTATGCCCCCTGGGGACGGGGCGGGGCATAGGCAGTGGCACTAAGGGAAAAAGAACACTGGTGGTGTTGCTTGGGTTGGGTTTGGTTATGATTGGCAGGGATGACCCCTATGGCCTTTTCCATTCTTAGCTCACCATCACCTTATCCTATAAAGATGTCCCTTTGGTGCACAGTGGGGCGGAAGATTGTCTCTATGTGGCTGAGCTGCACGGCTGTGTTGAAGGTCACATGACCTCAGCGCTGAACCAAACTGGCTGGGTGGGGACGTGGGGCGGGTGGGGACGGAGGAGTCACTTCTTAGGGGGATGCGAGAGTGTTCTGGGGAGAGTACACTGAGGAATTAGACAGGAGAGGAGGAACCGGAGAGGGCTGACTGTTCATGAGCCTGAATGATAAACTTTCCAGAGCTTTAACTGGGTTTGGGGACATCAACCCTGTCTGTATGTGGGCTGTACGCATCATCCCGGGGAAGCTGGAGTAACATGAGGACGCAGTCCAAAGGCAGCAGCCTTGATGATCCTAAATTGGCATCGAGAGATATGAATTTGGCGACTCATGCCCCTTGTCTTTCCAATAAGTGACCAAACGTCCCGCTTTTTAACAATTTAACAACGTCCCATGGCATTTAAAAATTAAAGTAAATCTATTATAATACTATTTTTGCATTCTATGAACATTTTTGTTGCTCCCTATAGACCAAATTTGTCATCAAGAACCTCCACCCATCCCCCCGGTCAATGGTGTCCTGCTTAAAATCTGGTCACTAAGAGTGCAGTCCAGTCGGGTCCATCCCGTAAAGGACCCCTAGCCCAATAGCAAGAAACCTGCCTGCCCTGCGGCAGCCCCATGGCTGTTTCTATGCTTGCATAGAAACAGTCACCCTGTCGACCCATCTTGCCCGGGGCCTTCTTCTCTTTGACTGTCTCTCTACTTTCCCAACCTTGATGCCCTTCTCCAGGGACTGGTCTCTCCTGACCACGTAGTGTTGTGTTTGTTTGTCCATTTGTTTGTTTGTTTTTAAATGCCATCAGTTGCTTCCACCTCACAGAGACCCCCACGTAACCCAGAGTGAGAACTGCCCCACAGCGTTCTCTGGGCTGCAATCTCTACAGAAGCAGATTCCCCAGGTCTCCTTTGTCCACAGAGTTTCCAGGTGGGCTTGAACCATCAACCTTTAGGTCAGGCATCAAGTACCAGTTATTCCATGACCCGTGGTCCTCCCCAAACATAACAGAAAACAGTGAAATCAGACGCAACCTCCAAATGCATCAAAATGAGCTGAACATATGATACCGATATGGAGGGAGTTCAAAAAAGTTTGTGGAAAATTTTCACTATCTCTTCATTCTGTTTTTTTCCCCCAGAAAATTTTTGAAGCTCCCTTGTAGGTGGAGGTAGAATATGAAATAGCCATTAAAAATGGAGTTGGAAAACCAATCTTTGTTGTCGGGGCTCAGGATGGAAGAATCAGGCTAGCCTTGGGGCATGACTGGGCAGAGTCACATAGGAGCTTCTGGGAAACTGGTAGTGTCCTGCTTGATCTCCAAGGGGGTTCCTTGAGTATGTGGTTGGCTGGTTAAAAACTCCCCCACCTGTATGTTCATGAAAGGTGCACTTCCCCGTACATGTAGTGTAATGCAATCACAAGTTAAGTTAATTAGGACATGAGGTTGTGCGTTGACTGACGGGCATGGCAAGATGGGCCAGATATTTTATAAGGTGGAAAAATCTCAGAAGACAAAACAAGATGACTTCACGATCCCCTTTGGAGGGTAAGTGCATGCACACATTCATAGAAAGAAATGGCCAGCAGGACAGAGCTACCTGCACTCATGAGATCAGAGTGGGAAAAAACAACAACATGAAATCCTCTCTCTTCATTGCATGATCTGTGTTCTCTGATTTGCACAATGAGCTTATGTGAGTATTACTCAGAATGTTTTACATTTTGTAAATGAGGAAAGGGTGACTCTATCCATCAGGTAAATAAGAAAAACAACTCTTATGACTATCATTAATTTATATATCTCCCATACTATATTGTGTAACTGAGGATGAAAGAGTTAAACTTCCAAAATTTTTTAACTGACAAAAAACATAGATATAAATATATCTGATTGCAGAGTGGGAAATGCTTTACTAAGCATGGGAGTGGGGGTGGGGGAAGCATTAGTTGAAATCCCAAAAGAAAACAGGGATAGATTTTTCTACATTAAAATTTAAAACCACTTGAGTCTGAAACACCATAGAACACGCTAAAAGATAAATGTCAAAGCTAGAAATGTTTATGATAAATGTGACAAACAAAGGGTCACAATCCTTAATTTATAAAGTACTGCTATATTTTATAAGGAAACGGAATAATGGGCAAATTTCACAACTCTCAAGTCACCACAACACACCCAGAGAAAGAAATAACACACATGCTTTTAAAGTGAGAGGTCAATAGATTAGGGACAAAGGGGGATAGCTTCCCCCAATGCCTGCACTAAACAGAAAACAAGCTGTCCATGCCACAATAAAGGGGTTGGGAAGAAACCCAGCACACTAGTTAGACAACTATGGAAAAATCCAGAACTGAGCATGTTCAGACCAGTCCTTTGCGCTCAAGTGGGAAGTTCACCTGGGCTCACAGACTGGGCATCAGTGGCAAGGCATCACATAGTGGCCCAAATTCAGTCAATAAGATTGACCAACACCATCCACCGTGTGCCTGACACCCCCTACCCTGCCCCACCCCCAGTCAGTGGGATAAAAGCAGGCCATAGGCAGGCAGCCCTCCCTCCCCTCTCTTGTTGGGGTGTGCTCTGCAAGCCGAGGGTGGGAATCTCTCCCACATGCATAGAGCGCCTGTGGGCCCTCAGGCCGCATTCTCTTGGACTCCTGGGATTGCCTGCTCTTGGTTCCTGCTCTCAGCTCTGCACTCCAGTTCCAATATTTCTTCCATGTGTTTTCCCACGCGCCTTCTTCAGTCACGCCCTTTCCCATGGTCCCCGCCATGCTGCCTGCACACTTTCCAGACACGGCGTGTACTTCCTGAGATTGTAATACCTGAAACTTGCCTCTCTCTCATGAAAGTCACTTGGATTTACAAAAGTGCTTCTGCCACGTGAATTTCAGCGTCGGGAAGCAAGAACTTCTGTAAATCACCCCAGAAACCTAACAAAAGTACTTCTCATCAGTCATCAAAAAATGCTATCGAGAGTTGATTGAGCACTTTGCCTCTCAAATTAGCCAAGAGCACAAGCCACAAGAGTTGTTCTTTCTTTCTTTCTTTCTTTTTTTTTTTTTTTAAAAAGGGCTAGGAGTTCATTTTAAGAATTCAAAGAAACACTCTAATTTTGGAAGTGTCTTGAACTTTCTGGGATTTTTCGGCTTTTTCTGCACTCAGCCCGGAGTTGCTTTACAATATGGGTTGCTCTGGTTGCTTCCAACAACCCTTTCCCCCTCTTCTGATGGTCCATCTGCCTGGCAGGCCCTTGAGCTGACACCAGGAGAGCGGCCAATGGCACGCCACCAGGAAGATGACGTCATTCCATGTGATGTCAGGCGTCCCAATGCGTGTTGACCAGGTGCTCCCTGGGTTTGTAGAGAAGGGAAACGGTTGAATTCAGATTACTCTAGTGAGAGTTGAGGTGAAACTATGTCATGAATCTCTGGCGTGGTCTGAGTAAGTTTCAAAATAGTCTTATAGTCAGATCATTTTCCAGGTGTGTGTGTGTGTGTGTGTGTGAGAGAGAGAGAGAGAGAGAGAGAGAGAAAGAGAGATGAAGGAACACAACAAAGCCCTGTGACAAGCACTTTTACTACTGGCCCAAACCCACAGTATAGTGATGCAAATGGCCTGCTGACTGCCCCTTGAGTGCTAATAGCCAGTAATTAAAGAGCACTCCAGAATAAAAAGACTGGAGCTATGGAGACAGAAGAATGGAGACTTGCTATAAAGCAAATAGGTATGCCGCTTGGCATGGGAGAGCCTCTGGTTTGAGCCCTGGACCTCTTTGCCAGCCTTTTTCCTGTCCGTGATGTTGCCTCGTCAACACTCTGGTATGACTGCAGGGAGCGTGAGTCCAGCACCCAAGGCTCAAGGTCATTGGCACCTGCTCGCTGGTTCGTTGGCTAGCAGGCTCACTGTACGCTAACTTTCCCTCTCGTGCTGCATACCCACTCCCCCACACCAGAGCACATTCTCTCCTGGGGAATAATGCTATATACACACACACACACGCACACACATCTGTACACAGACAAGGTTGTAGTAAGAATTGTATGAGCACCCAATAAAATAATCTTCTTTTAAAAAGCTATCGTGCCTGGTTGTCTTAAGGCTTCAAGTTAAGCAAGTGACCAGCTAGCAGAAAAGCCCACATGGAAAAAGCACACTACCCTGTGTCTTTCTGAGGTGTTGACAGAATCAGGCAACAGGAACCAGAAGATCCAAAAGAAAACAAGGGAACAAAGGCGGTCAGAGCAGAGACCCCAAATTCATCTGCAGATACTAGGACATGCCCTCACAGAAGGGTCAAATGGAAGAGATAAGTCAATCAAGGCTCAGTATAGCACCAATGAAACACACAATGTTGTTGCAGTTCTTTGAGGCTTCCTAACCCTCCTTCCCATACCCTATCATGATCCCTGCCCTGCCTTTCAGTTCTGGCTAGGCAGGAGCATGTACACTGATATAGATAAGAACTCACAACATAATGGAACACAGGTCAGATCAATCCCTAAGGAACAAAAAACGAGGGCACCAATACCAGGAAGGTAGGGGGAAGGTGGGGGGAAAGGGGAAGAAGGGGGAGCTGATTCCAATAATTGACACATAATCCAGTCCCCCCATCCCTAGGGGGATGAATAACAGACATATGGGTGAAGGGAGACAGCAGTCAGTGTAAGATATGAAAACGATAATGATCTATAATTTATAGGAGCTAAGAGGGAAGGGGGTTAGGAAGAGGAGCTGATACCAAAGGCTTAAATAGAAAGTAAATGTTTAGAAAATGATGATGGTAACATATGTACAAATATGTCTGATGTGATTGATGCATGGAATATTACAGAGTTATAAGAGTTTCCAGTAAAAAGATTTAAAAGAAAAGAGAGGTAGCATGTGATAATGATAATATTGAAAGAAAGACTCTAAGCTGCACTGAAATTACTGCCATAAAATAAGACTGGATTAATTGATGGAATACCGATGAAGATACTTTAACAAATGAGTGTCAGACTACAAGAATTGAGTCTGTGCTAGGAAAATTTGAAGACAACTACCAGACCAACCTACTGAAAATGATCCATATTTTAGTATGTAGAAATGATCAGACAACACCATTAACAAAACACAAAGCAAAATTTAACTGAGGGTAATTAAACAATAATTGCTGCCATATCTGACAAGGCACTGCCAAAATTTCAAGTCAGATTCAGATGAGGATATTGAGCGAGAGATATCATTGCTGGCATCAGAACTTGGCTGAAAGCAGAGAATATGAGAAAGGTGGTTGTGTTTTATTGACTATGGGAAGGCATTGGACTTTGTGGGCTGTAACAAATGATAGAAGACATTGCAAAAAAATGGGAATTCCCAAACACTGAATTGTTCTAATAGGGACATTGCTCATAGGCCATGAGGCCGTCTTTGGAACAGAACAAGGGGATCCTGTGTGGTCTCAATCAGGAAAACGTGCTTTGGGACTGTATCATTTCACCATACTTACTCAATCAGTATGCTAAATGAATAAGTCCCGGAGGCGAATTACAGGAAGAAGGCAGCATCAGTATTTGAAGAGTCATCGATAACCTGAGATATGAAGATGACACAATCTTGCTGGCTGGAAGTGAAGATGACTTGAAGCCTTTACTGATGAAGATCAGAGACTCCATCCCGAAGGACGCATTATACCTAACGGAAAGAAAATAATCATCCTCACAATTTGGCTGATATGAAGCACTGTGATTAATGGAGAAAATATTTAAGTTGCCAAATTGTTCATTTCACTTGGACTCACAGTCAATGTTCATAAAAACAGCTGTGAGGAAATCAAAGGTTGTATTTATTAATGATTGGGCAAATCTACTGCCTAAGATCTATTTAAAGTGTTCAAAAGCAAGTTGCCACTTTTAGGACTCAGGTTCCCTTGACCCAAGTCAGTGTCTTTTTTAATCAACGCATGTGCATGTGAAAGCTGGAAGATGAATAAGGAAGGCCAAAGAAGATTTGATGCCTTTGAGTTCGGGAGTTGGCTTGGTATCCAGCTTACATCATATACTATCAGAAGAAGGAACAAATCTCTATCTTGAAAGAAGGATAGTCAGCGTGCTACTTAGAAGCCAGGATGATGAGACAACATCTCCTGTAATTTGAGTTTGTTTGGGTTTGCATTTTAGTTTTTATTGTGAGTTGGGTGATGGTTTACAGAGCAAATCAGTTTTCTCTTCAATAGTTTTTGCAGTTTGTTTCACATCCTTGATTGCAATCCCCACAATGTAGTGTCATTCATCTCCCCTGTTTTCCTTCTTTCCATTCCTCCTTCCCTAACCCTCATGCCTTCCTAATTTTGTCCTTGAAGAAATGCCGTCATTTTTGGTTGTTGCTATTTTTTTTTTAATGTATCATGAATGGTTGCCTGTCTTCGTTAGTGTTATTGTCCACCTTGTAGATCTGGATGTTGGCTAAATATTGAACCACAGGATGAGTTCGGTTTCAGACATAAAGAATAACTAAAGGCCATAGTCTTGGTGGGTCCATCACTCTTCATACAAACAGGTCTTTCACTGCTGATTTTGAGTTTTGTGCCACTTTTCCCTGCACTCTGTCCACGACCTGTGGGTCCCTTTCAGAGTATTTGATAGTGATAGCCAGGCACCATCTAGTTCTTTTGATCATGGAAGCCAGGTGTCATCTTGTCTATGAGTTTTGCTGTGCTTTGTTTTTAAGTTTTAAGTTTCCAGTCATCTTTGATTTTCTTCACGCTTCTATATTCTGGATGGGGAGAGACCAATAGTTGCACCTTCATGGCCACTCACACATAGAAGACTCTCATCACTGTTCATCAAAGTAGAATATAGAATATTTTGTTTGTGGACTATGTTGTGCCCACTATCTTGATGTCCCCTGAGACTATGAGCCTGAACCCCCAGGCCCTGCAATTCATTTTTTTGAGGCAGTAGGTTGATTATGGCTAATAAATTATCATACTTATCCTCCTGCATGCTCTGCAGTTTTATTGCAAAAATACTGATTGTTACTGTGCATGGATACATGTGTGACATACAAAAATACATAGCAGAAGAATTGTGAAATCTATATGTTTATGGCTATAGCCCCATTCTCCTTACCAAGCCTACTCAGCTTGTATGCCTATCTCTGTGTCCACTTCTGGATCATTGTGACTATTAGCACAAGGCTGTACACTGATCTCTATTGTCTTGACTCATGTGCCTCTCCCAGTACCTTCTTTGATCTGTTTATGCTGCCCTCCTCACCTCCCGTTGCATATTGTCTTATTCCTCATCTGAACTCATGCCTACCCTCTAATTAGTAATTTACCTTCCTTTTTCTTCCCATCACTGGTAGCCATCAAAGGATATCTGTGTGCACACCCTTGCTTGACTTTTTACACTAGAGGCCTCAAACAATAGTCATTCTTCTGTGATGCCTAATTTCCTTAGCATGAGCCCCGTCAGCTTCATCCAGTTTATGCAGTGCTTTTATTCACTGATTGTCTTTATTTAATGTTGTATAATACTCCATTGCATCTCACTTACTTAGGACAGGCTATCAGAGTGGTAATTTTAGATGGATGCCATACTTCGTAGAGGGTCAGGACAATTCAGGAAGACCCTCGGTGAGACTGATTGACACAGTGGTGGCTGCAAGAATGGATTCCGACATGGCAATGGCATAAGCTGGCATAAGCCCAGGCAGTATTTTATTCCATTGTTCCTAAGGTTGCTATGAATTGGAACTCTGGGGTACAGCACTGTAAGCTATCGCACTTAGCATGAACAATAGCAGCGTGAGTGGGGCTGAGGGGGCATGCTTGCCATAGACCTCAGGTTTCCCATCTATAAAATGATGGAGTCTTTCTCAGCTCCAAAGTTTTATTACAAGAACAAATGAGAAAAACGGATATGAAAATGCAAAACATCTTACAATGTCAAAGTAGTGCTCTGATTATTCATGATTAAATAAAACATCAGGGAAAATGATCATGTAAAAAACTCTACAATTATATCCTTCCTTAAAAACAAAAGAGGAGGGACCCCAGCAAAACAAAACAAAACAAAAAAAAGTGGGGGGTGGGGACTGTCAAACCCGTCAGAAGCAGTTTTTCAGCACACTGGCTATTCATCAGAGCCCTTCAGTAACCCAGTGAGGGTGTATGTCACATAAAATGACTCTGGGTAGGAACAGAGAGCTTTATGCATTTTCGTTTGCCCTCATGCCATCACTCACTCCTCAGCTTGGGAATAATCTTGAAATTAACTGCCCATATTCCAAACTTCAGAGAAAGCAGAGCAGACCTGGTATGTCTAGTGACTTCAGATGAGTCAATCAAATAAATTTGTCTTTATCTTGCTTAATTCTAAACTTGACCAGTGCTAAAACTGCTAGCCAGAAGGCATTTGTTCAAAACATTGGAAGGCAAACGTTTTAGTCATGGTTGCCTGAGATGATAGATAGCACTGGCACAAACAAAACCATCACACTAGGCCCATAGCTCAGGGACATTATGAGATTTTTCTCCTGTCTGGCTGCATTTGGAATTCTGTGAAACCAGGGAGTGAAAACTAAGGCAGGGTTGTACATTTCCAGGCTAAGTATAAAAGTTCTGCCTGCAACATAAAATAGCGTCCATTTGTATGGGCAGGACAATTGCTTTAGTTTCAGAAATTCAAGGAAATATCCAGCTGATCAGCAGTTGGTCATTATGCTAATGGGATGGTGATTTTGGTGATTTTAGGGCTACTATGCAAAAGAACACAGGCATTACAACATAATTCAGAAAACACAGGAATCCAGGACAGACGATCCATACAGGACCAGTGGTGAGAGTGGTGATAATGGGAGGGTAAAGAGAGGGTGGAGTAGAAAAGGGACCCAATGACAAGGATCTACATATAACCTCTTCCTGGGGGATGGACAACAGAAAAGTAGGTGATGGGATGTTGGACAGTGTAAGATATGACAAAATAATAATAATTTATAAATTATCAAGGGTTCATGAGGGAAGAGAGTGGGAGGTGTTTGGGCTGAGTCCAGACTAGGCAGCCTCTTCCCCCAGTCTCTCAGAGAGATGGATGACCTGCTGGACTTCAAAGCCCCTGCTCTCAGCATTCTAAGGAGCGTATCTCTCCAGGTCAGGCCAGTGAAGCCCCTTCCCCCAGCAGTCCAGGAAACAAGTTTGCAAATACAAGATGGTTTCTTACAAACCCTGCAACTGCAGAACTAACCACCCCCCACCCCACCCCCATGCCCTTCCTCTTATCAGTACCTACTTCCTTGACTTGAGGCCTATATATGCCCACTGCCTCACTGCCAGGCACAACTTCCCTAAACTAACTCATTGGATTGTGGAATTAACCTGGAAGTTCTTCCCTGCCATAATAAAGTCAGTCTTTGCTTCATATTCTCCACTAAACTTTATCTCTGTCTGTGCCTCTCTGTTTCCTCCTCTCATCTTGGTACTGAAAGACCTGAAAGTTGTTGTCAACTTGTTGCTCTTGTCTGAAGGTAGGGGTAGAGTCCAACCTATCAATCAGATAACAGCCTGATCACACCTCCTTAGAGAGGTGGCCTATTTATAAGAGAGAGAGTGAGGTGCGCTGACTTCTCTAGCTTGCCTCTCTCCACCTTCCTGTTTGCCTGAGTTCTGCGTCTGACTCTGGCATTGATAGAACAGGCAGCCTGCCAACCCTGGAAGCTGAGGCCCCCTGCCATATTTCTGTCCACTCGGATGAACACCACTCTGTGCCCACCAGATTGGGAGCTCCAGCTACTATCTCAAGAACCCATGAGCTTGAGCTGGACTAGACTGGGCTACTTCCTTGGTACAGATTTCTTTCTTGATATAAAGTTATTTCTTATACATAGATGAGTGGGCCTGGTTTTCTTTCTCTAGAAAACTTATCCTGATACCCTCCTACACCTAGGGGACTGCGTGATGACAAGAGAAGTCGAAGAGCAGTGGGAGCCGAGAAGGAGGCCAACAGAAGACAACTTGGTGGGCGGGGCTTCCTACCCCACAGAATGAGAGAGCTGGGGGCCTTTAGGCCAAGGCTTACTGGTGATGTGGGGTGCCTCTGGACTGAATAACAGAGCTTTATCACTCGTCCAGGCCTGGTATTGATTGGGCTGACCCAAGAGGTCCAACACACCTGAGGGGCGAAAAGGATGGAGACTAAGAGAGAGAGCTGACTACAGGCCCAGTTGAAAAGAAGCTGTCCTGGTTGAATAACCATTCCCTGAGTTATTTCTGGCCCTGAATTGTCCCGGTGACTTCTCTCCTAAATCCCAGTCTGTGAGTTCTGTGTGGCCGTTCAGTGAATTATGGAACCCAGTAGAGAAACAGAGACTAGTGTGGAAAGGACCAAAGGTATCAGAATTGGTCAATGGAGAGAGGCATGTCTGATCTCCACTTTGGGCTGAAGCTGATGGTGATTCTCCAGCTGCTTTGCCAAGTGAGGGGTCAGACACCTCCTCTGCCATGACGTTTTCACAATTGATGTCAGAAGCCGGGTTTGTTGCAATGATTCCAGACTCAGAGAAGCATAGAACTTTGTAAGAAAAAAAACGAAGGGGTTTAAGGGGGGAAATGTTTGATCCTTGGTTTTTGTTACTTATAATGGATGAAAGCAAACTCAGAGGTGTGACGCTGCATCGATGCCTCTCCTGGAGGGCAGTGTTCGCTGACCCTTTGTTCTGATGTCCTTCTACAAGAATGGTCCTTCCTGATGCAAGTTCGAAGCGTGCCACACAAAGTTTGACCCTGTTCACTTTTAAGGAGTATACTGGCTATACGACTTCCAAGACAGAATTCTTTCTTCCTTTGGTAGTCCATGGTATATTTAATATTTTTTGCCAAGAATTTAAGTCAAAGGCATCCATTCTTCTACCTTTTTCCTTTATTGTCCAGCTTTTGCATGCATATGGAGGCACAGAAACTATCATGGATCAAGCACACCTTAGTCTTCAAATTGGCATCTTTCCTTGTAAACCAGGGATCCTCAAACTTTTTAAACAGGGGACCAGGGGGCCAAACTTTTTAAACAGTTCACTTTCCTTCAGACCATTAGAGGGCTGGACTCTAGTTTAAAAAAATAAACTATGAACAAATTTCTATGCACACTGCATATATCTTATTTTGAAGTAAAAAAACAAAATGGGAACAAATACAATATTTAAAATGAAGAAGAAGTAAAGTTAAATCAACAGACTTACCATTATTTCAATGGGAACTATATGGCCTGCTTTTGGCTAATGAGATGGTCAATATCTGCTTCCCTATTTGTCACTGCTAGTTATAATAAGTGATGCAAGTGTGCATCAGTTTGTCTAGATCTGGTTGGAGATTTCAGATGTTTCCTTGTGGAAAAATTCTGTTCACAGACATAAGTGCTGCCAAAGATGGTTGCCATTTTTTTTGATGGTTGCCATTTTTTTTTGATGGTTGCCATTTGGAGTGCATGGATCCTGAGATTAGGATATGTCTCAGAGGGAAGAGATGCACAGCAATTAGGAAGGCTGCTTGACTTGAAGATTATTTTGCTGAGTTGTCAATGTATTTCTCAGTTTTAATATCTTATCTTTTCTCACTTCTCCAACCAAACAATCATTTATTTTTATGTTAAGTTTGATAGTGTCAATGCAAATTTTATTCTTGGAACACAGATACTATATTCTGGCATTATCAAACACACAGCTTTCCTTGTACTGTATGAAAAAGTAATCATAAGTCCACTGTTCTTTGTATATCATACACTCCGAGTCAATTTTTCTCTTTCTTGATATCATTGTTTTCTAGGGATTTCAAATTGCTATTAGTTATATATATATATATATGTATGTATGTATATATCACTACAAAAACAATATACCAGCAATAACTTTGCCCACACGGAGACATATAGACTGCACTGCCCATCAATGCAGTCTGTTCAGTGTCCATCAATGCAGCCTTGTCAGTCCACATCATTTCAGTCTCACAGTGCCCATATTGCTGAAACTCCGCTTTTACCTCAGGCTCAGCCTGGTGTGGTGTGGGAGCTGGCATAATTACAGAGCCGGTTCCTCCACCACCTTTCCAGTTCACACTACTGTGTGTGAACTGCACTGTGCTCTGTGAACTCGCACAGGAATCTGATCCCATGGGTGAGAAGACCCATGAAATCAGATTCCACTGCAGGAAAAAAGAAGACATGTATGTATGCCTTGTTTCTTCCGAATCTAATGCGAGTTCAGCCATACAAGCATATGGTTGAACTTGCACTGCTCAGAGATCGCAACAGTGTGAACCGGGGCTTACAGAGCACATAAACTACAACATCACACACAACTGAATAGCTATCAGAATATAAATTCACTGACTGCCGATTAAATTGGGTTACCTACTCCTTGGCTGTCTGCAGAGACAGATTAAGTTCCTTGGGGGCCCTAGACAGATGACCAGTTTGGTACCCCCATGTGATAACACTGAGCACTGACTATTTGCATTAGCACTGAGCACTGATTATTTGCATTATCATTGTGTGTAACCCCCCTAGAAGTCACCTCCAACCAATTAATCAACTTAAAAAGATGTGACCTCTATTTGCAAAAAAGACCTCCTAACTTTAGAATAAAAGGCTCCCCCTTAACCACAAAAAAAAAAAAAAAAAAAAAAAAAGACCTCCGAACTTAAAAAAAAAATCCTAACTGGTTCTTACCTTGGTCCTCAGGCAGCAGCAGGCTCTGCACAGGCAAGCTCGTGACTTGCCCAATCACACCGGAGACTGAGAAGAGGCGTCGAGACGGGGAGTGCAGTGCACAGCTGCTAAGCAGGACAGGCAGCAGTGGCAAAAACACCTGGCTGGTGGGAATAAATGTTCTCAGTGGGCTTCATGTGGCCCACGGGCCGTAGTTTGAGGACCACTGTTGTAAACACTTGAAAGAGACTTCAGCAAGAGTGCTGTTTTATATATTTGACTTGAACACACAACACACACACACAGAGGAAGTGTATACTCGTGAGTAGTCATGAATAACAGCATAACAGGTAACAACAGCAGAACAGCTGTAATAATCCTTGGATTCATTCCATTTGGTAAGCCCACAGATTTTGTAGATCTTAAATAAAATAGCATCAAATGAGATTCACAGAGAATTCTAGGTCAAAGTTTACCACTAGATAATGACTTGCCCTGGGACAGACTCGTTACTTCTGAGCAAGGAGGAGATTGACTCCCAAGGAAGAGAAAACTCAGGTTGTTGCACACAAATGTCTTGCTCCATAATGCAAACAGTTGCTCAGGTTTCAAAAGCTATTCTGTCCAGAGAGGGAGCAAATGTTCATTCAACATGTATTATGTGCCAGCACTTTCTACATGTCATTCATTTGCCTTTCAGAACAACCTTCAACCAACTGACCTTTAGGCTAGCAACTCAGTCCAGCCCACTGTGCCACTAGAGTCGCTTATTTTATAAGACAGGTCCATAGCTCATTCCATTTTTACACAGAAAGAAAGCATATCTCCCCAAATCTACATGGCAGGAAGTGGCAGAGTCAAAATGCAAGTCCACATTTCTGAGACTCAAATTGTAGGCTCTCCCCAACTCTCACAGTAAACGAAGCCCTGATTTGGAGAGCTTGTATGAAAAGAAGAATGAGACAAGATCCTGGACAAGATACTACCTACCATCTCTAGCATTCCACATGAAGGGTTGGGCTTCAGACTCACCTGAGGAACATGTTCAACAGACCCATGTCTGGGCTGGACCTCTGAAAGTTCTGGTTGCCAAGAGAAAAACACATGCACAGATTTTCTTGTAATTCTCAGAAATGACACCAAATAATAATATAATAAAAAACAATGAGAGTAAATTCAGCTCAAATGGGATCTATTAAAAAGGATAGGCTGCAATTAATTCGAAACTCTACTATTGATTTTTTAAAATGTTAGAAACTCTCCATGGATGGCATTTTGATTTGTTTATTATCCCTTGAGTCAGACAAGGTTGTCTGGGTCTCACTCAACAGTTATATTCAAAGAACTGTCATTTTTCCTGTCCTACATTCAATTCAGGTCTTCTTTTGAATTCCTTCTCTGTAGAAGACAGCATTTTAAAAAGTCACATCGAGTAGAAAAGGTTAAACTCAATAATAAGCTTTTTAAAAAAATACATGTATCGACTGTTTGTCATATGCAAAGCTTTATGCTAGGCAATGCAGGAAGGAGGAAGGGAAAACAGAAGTGGGGAGGGTATACCAGGGACAGGAAAGCAATGTATCCCAGTGGGACACAAAAGCAAAGTGATGGTAAAGAAAGTCCTTGCAAGATTTTGATGATTACAAACATGGTCAATGATTTCTTGAATGCAGATACATGTCCTACAAAACCAACTTTTTTTAAGCCTTAGAGCTCATGCAGTAAATTGTATTACTACTTGTTTACTATAAGTAGTGCACTCTTTCACAATTCTGTCACCACCAGCACCCCTCACACTGCTTCCGCCAACTTTGGTCTTGGTCACATTGACATGTTTTCCTTTGACCAACAGAAGCTGGAGGAACATAGCCTTATGTGACCATGTGCATAGCTGGTTTCAACTTTTGTTGTCCTGCCTTCTACCTGAAAAACATGTCTTGGAAATGACTGCTCATGAAATCCTGATCCTAGAAGCAAATGACCAGGGAGGAGGCCTAGATCATCTCCTCACACAAGCCAAGTCCAGGACTCCAGGTCTTTCTTGGCACATTTAATTATACTTTTCTAGAACTAGGAGACAAATGGTATTTATAGAAGTCTAAATACAGGTATGTACATATGTAAATATATTTATATATAATGACAGGGAAATGTATCTATGTGCATATATTCATAGGTTTAGTATTAAGGTAGAAGATGGACATTGGGCCTCCACTCAAATGCTCCCTCAATACAAGAACACTTTGTTTTATTAAACTGGCATTCCATGATGCTCACTTTCCCAACATGATAGCTAAAGACAAATGAGTGCATAAGCAAATGTGGTGAAGAAAGCTGATAGTGCCTGGCTATCAAAAGATATAATCTGGGGTCTTAAAGGCTTGAAGGTAAACAAGTGGCCATCTAGCTCAGTAGGAACAAATTCCACATGGAAGAAGCACACCAGCCTGTGTGATCACCAGGTGTTGAAGGAATCAGATATCAGGCATCAAGGAACAAAATAGTCATATCATTGTGAATGAGGGGGAGTGGGGAGTGGGGACCTAAAGCCCATCTGCAGGCAATTGGACATCCCCTAACAGAAGGGTTTTGGGGAGGAGATGAGCCAGTCAGGGTACAGTGTAGCAACATGGAAACACACAATTTTCCTCTAGTTCTTAAATGCTGCCCCCCACCCCCACCCCCACACACTCTCATGATCCTGATTCTACCTTACAAATGAAACTAAAACAGATGATGTACACTGGTACAGATAGGAACCAGAAACACAGGGACTCCAGGATAGATGATTTGTTCAGGACCAGTGGTGAGAGTGGCAATACTGGGAGGGTGGAGGAAAGGTAGGGTAGAAAGAGGGAATGGATTACAAGGGTCTACATATAGCCTCCTCTCTGGGGGATGGGTAACAGAAACATTGGTGAAGGGGTGAAGGGAGACATCGGACAGTGTGAGATATGACAAAATAATAATAATTTATAAATTATCAAGGATTCATGAAGGAGGGAGGGGAAGGGGGAAATGTGGAACTGATACCAAGGGCTTACGTAGAAAGCAAATGTTTTGCAAATGATAATGGAAACAAATATACAAATGTACTTGACACAATGTATGTACGGATTGATTGTGATAAGAGTTGTATGGGGCTGAGCCCTGGTGTCCTAGTGGCTGAGTGTGGGACTGCAGCCCACAGGGTTGACAGTCCAAATCCAGCAGCAGCTCTCCAGGAGCAAGGCTGGGCTTCCTACTCCTACCAGGGCAGTGATGCCATGTACAAACACACAAAAAAGTTGCATGAACCGCCAATAAAATTATTTTTAAAAATTGAAACATTTAAAAATAAATACTTGTATTTGTCTTCTTGAGTTCCCTTTTAACTTACAAAGTCTGGTGGTTTTATGTTGTTGATGTTGGGGTTAGCAGCTCAATTCATAAGCCACTAAAGCACCAAGACTGCTTTCTTGCTAGATATTAGAAGAGAATTTCGAAACAATTCTTTTAAAAATTCTTTAGAAGGTGAAAATAGAAACAAACTCTATTAACTACAAACTTACTACTAAGAGGAAAGCGAATTTAATAATAAATACAACTTCAGGTTATATATACTAAATGCTAAAATCTTAGCCAAGAGGTTCTTGTAATCTGCTACTCCTCTAGACGATACTACCTCTATGATTTTTATAAGGGTATTGATCTTTGGCTCCCCTAAAAGTGACAGTGTGGTATACTTCTAAGTACATTCTTGGATAAATATGATTTATTTTCCTAACATCCTGAATAAATGTTATATATGTTATCAATATCCTCTTATCAGTAACCCAGGAACGTTGTCTCTGTGTTGTCCACATCCTTCAAAGATCTCTTGAAGTTGGCTAAATCAGGACACAAGTGTCATTTTGAGCTGACTTCTTGTGTGTTATAGGTCTTATCTCCCCTTCTTGGTGTCATGAGAACTCTTACTTCCTTGCTGATCATAAAGGAATACTTAAGGGACGTTCTGGTTGTACTTTTATTATAAAAATGACCCTCCTCTCACAGAAGGCTCACAAGGAAAAGTCAGGTCAGCCAGAGAGCAGTAAAGCACAAACAAAACATACAACATTCCTCTAGTTCTTTATTGCTTCCTCTTCCCCCTCCCCCCATTATCATGATCCAGTTCTGCCTTGGACATCCAGCTAGACTGGAGCATGTACACTGGTACACATAAGACCTCTCAGAACACAGAACCCAGGATGAATAAACCCTTCAGGAACAATAATGGGAGTAATGATATCATGAAGGCAGGAGGAAGGTGTGGGGTGAAGGGCAAGAAAAGGGAAACCAATCACAATGATTGATTTAGAACACCCTCCGGGGGAGGGGGATATGAATCACAGAACATGGGTGAAGGAAGCAGTGGAGGGTGTAATATATGAAAATAAAAATAAGTTATAAATTATCAAGGGTTCATGAGAGTGGGAGGGAGGGGGTGGGAGGGGGGAAAGAGGAGTTGATACTGTGATAGATAGGTTTGTTGTGCCAACATGACCAATGAAGATAAGTTTATTGTGACAACACGGCCAATGAACACATGTGAGATTAATTGAAGGGTAGAGAGATAAATGGCTCAGTGACCCTTGTCTTTCTCTCTCTTGTTATTGGATCCTCAGACCGGTGTGCAGCCGGCTGCCTGCTTGTTCTGTACCTTGATTTGCAAGCTACACTACCCGCGGGACACCTAATCTGTAGACTGTGTCACTGTAAATTGAGGTTCCTTCAAGTCCTGCTTCGCCATGCTACTGGAATATATGTCTCTTGAGCTGGAAGTTATTGGACCCTGTCTTCTGGCTGACAGTTGGTGACCTGTCTTGCTGTTTGCTGCCTGTGGCAGGATAGTGTGAATTGCGCTACAGTGGACTACCCGGTGGCCTTCAAGCTGCAAGGAACTGCAAGTGTATTTGCTGTCACCTGCAAGTGAGTTGAACGAGTCATTCACACTACTTTATAGAGTAGTTAACTGTCTATTTCTTATGTTGGGTATCTTTCTATCTATATAAATATTTATATAATTTTTAGTGTACTGGTTTTGCTTCTCTACAGAACCCTGTCTAACACAGATACCAAGGGCTCAAGTAGAAAGAAAATGTTTTAAAAATTATGGCAACAAATTAATTGATGTACTTGATACAAATGGTGTATGGATTGTTATGAGTTGCAAGGGTCTCAATAAAATGATCTTTTTAATTAAGATAAATAATCTAAATGACCCTATGGTTTCGATGTGTCAAAGGACTGAGTTCTATAATTTTCACCTCTTCATTTCTTTCTCTATACAATTCTTCAGGTGAAGGACAAAGATTTGGGGTATAGAATTCCAGATTTGTGACCTTGTTTCTATAATGGTATATAACACCATGTTTCCAGGTGTGGTATTTAAAACAGCACCATGAAAATTAGGAGCAGGATCAAGCAATTGGCTCTCACTTCTACTGGTCAACACCATCTTGCAGTTCCAGCTGGCTCAAACAACAGGAAAAACAAATTCCATTTAGCTTTTCAAAGAGAAACAAAATAGTCACTGTTTGCAGAGAATATCAATGTCTAACGAGAAAATCTAATACTTATAGAAGTAAATATTCAAACTAGTAAGACCATTCGCTATTAAGTCTGCCAGTTCAAAGACCGACAGAAAAAAAATGGTGTTTTTATTCAGAGCAATATCAATAACCAATTAGAAGATGCATTAGGAAAACAAAGTTCACTAACAATGGCAAAGAAAATGACCAAGTACTGGGAAGCAAACATAACAAGGTAATGTGCAAGACCCAGAGGAAGAAAACTCTAGTACAGAAGGGCATAGGAATAACTGAAGAGGTAAGGGTCCAAAATGTTCCTGGATGAGACTGTTTCACGAACATATTGTGATGATTGCTGGTGTTTATTGCTAAGCAGTTGACTCTGACTCATGGTGACCTTACGTATGACGGAACAAAACAGCATCTGGTCCTGAACCATTTCGTGATCATTGAGAAAATATATCACTAATATAATGAAAATTCAATGTCCTCTCATTATGTCTCTCAACAGAATTCTTTATTGAGTTTGCGGGGCTCACTCTAAAGTTCACCTGTCAGAATAACCATGGAAATTTTGAAAAAGAAAATAAAGATTGTGGCAGGCAACTTCAAAGATGGCCCCCTAGGAACCATGTCTCAATCCTCTCTCCTTGAACATAGACTGTGCATACACTCTCACTTCTGATGATTAAAATGCAGCTGGGAAATGCTACCTCACTTCTGATAGTAGGTGACAAAAAGACCAAAGATCCATCACCGTTAACCACATGTCCTCTTGTTTTCTCACTTGCTTTGGGGATAGACCTGAGTGACTAAAAAACAAACAAACAAACAAACAAAAACCCCTGATGCCTTTGGTCAACAATTAGGTCGTGTGGGTGAGCTTAGAAGTGGTTCCTCCCCCGCTTGAACTTTTGCTATGACCACTGCCCCAAATGACACCTGGATGTAGTTCTCTGAGAGACCCATCACCAAAGGCAACCAGCGAGGCCAACCCAGCTTCTTCACCCTCAGAAATGTGAGAGAATAAATGGTTTGCCTTGTGAACTCCTCATTTTGAAGTCATTTTTGTGCGGCAATATATTATGGATATACCTATAAATCTGATTCCTTTCATCACTCACCATCACCACAGAGAGGCAAGGGATAGAGAGCTACATATTCGAGACTCCAGGAGCGGTACAGTCCTCTTTTTATACATATGCAAATAGAAGGAGTGCTTTCAGCCTCAGTTTCACTGGCTTGACTAATCTGAGCCTATCCCTAATAGATGCATCTGCTCTTTTTTGAGTGTTGTGTTAGACTGGTGATCCTTCGAGGTAGAAGACCACGGTGGTTGTGAAGGTAGGACATGAGAAGTCGGCCTGAGAGAGTAAGGCATTCTTCCCGTCTTTTCCTTGGTGATTGCACTACTTGTCCACACAAAACTCCTCAGCATGGTTCTCCATGAGTAAAAGTAAGAGGCCTGAAAAGACTTTGTTGCGAGTTAGAACCTAAAATGCGCACCACAGGGCTCAACCAATGCCAGTTCTTAGCATCACGCATCATCCCTGGGCTCTCCTACATACTTAGGTATAGGGGGCAACATGAAGTCTGCGACAGAACACAAACCTTGGAAACAGACAATTCCAGGTCCAAATCCCTGCTCTGTCATTTGGTAGGGGTCTTTTCAAGTTCCAGGGAAAAGTTCAGGTCTCGATTAGAGACTTGAGAAAGCAAGTGGATGTGTGTTAGAAGTGTTTGAAATCCCTTAGAGCTACAGTTCTCAACCTGTGGGTCTTGACCCCTTTGGGGGGGTCAAACAAACCTTTCACGGGGGTCACTTTATTCATAACAGTAGCAAAACTACAGTTATGAAGTAGCAAGGAAAATAATTTTATGGTTGGGGGTCATGACAACATAAGGAACTGCATTAAAGAGTCGAGGCCTTAGGAATGTTGAGAACCACTGACCTAGAGAAATCCGAATGTTAGAAACAACACCCACTTAACAAGGTTGGCTGGCATAAGCATTGTAGAAGATAGGAGCTACAAATCCGGATGTCTTTCTGGAAGGTACAGCTGAAAGCGGCACATGAAACTAAATGTAAGAGAACTCTAATGCTTCAGGTCTTCCAGTGAGGAGGGAAGAAACTTTCTGTTTACACTGACTACTTTCTAGGCCAGCCAGGTAGGCCATGGACCATGCTGCGACTTCAAGATACTCCAAGTCACCAGGCCATCTGTTGACAGGGGCCCTGGGCCCTGGTGTTCAGCAGCCCATCACCTAATCCACAGCACCTCTGGAGCTTTGCACACCCACACATTGCTGTTGTTGTTGTTTTTAAACAAAACTCAAGGGAGGTTGCTGAGTAGATATATGGGAAATAGGCTGAGTTGTGCTCCCATAGGAAAAAATCCAGAGTCTTCTAGATACTGTTATTGTGTTGTGGTGGTATCTTGATTTTTGTGTAGGATAAACATCTAGGTGTACGTGTGGGATTATTATAAGACTTTCCCCTAATTCTGTCTCCTCCGATGCTGTCAGCTGCCAGACTACTGTCTGATCAGGGCCACTCCCTGCTGTTAGAGACAATAGATTACTTCTCCTTGAAAGTTTTCAGCTATCAGTCTGGTTCCAGTAGGTGGGGTTCACACGGTACTGCTAATGGTTTCTGTAGAGGCTAGAGAATAAGTCAGACCTGCTCATGCATTCAAAATTAGGCTGCCTCCTTGAATCTGAGATCTGCCCATCTTATCACCTATCACTCTCTCCTTCTTCCTATAGCGTGTACTCCTAGATTCATCCCCCCTCCCATTACTGTATTACCTATAGCACAACCCTTTCCTGTGATGCATGTCCGTACCATTAATTAGGGGACTTGCACATCCCCAAAAGATTTAAAAGCCTTGGTTAGCAATAAACCTTTCTCTCTCTCCACGTGAATCACCAAGCAGGGCTGAGGTGAGCATGCGACCATGAAATGTGTCTGACTCCATTATTCCAATCTCTTTTCTTTTTTTTTTCTTTTTTGGTGGTGGGGGGCATCACTGCCCTCTGGTGGTCGTGGGAGCTACCCAGCCCTGCTCCTGAAAGCCACTGCTGGATTTGAACCATCAAGCCCGCGGGCCGCAGTCCTGCACTCAACCACTTACAGCACCGGGGCTCAGGCCTCAATCTCTTTTCTCTCTCTCATATTTTCTACGACTTTACTATCATCTTTACTTATTATTGCTGTACAAATTGTGCCTACCCGACCTGTGGTGATATGTTAGGGGTTGGATCCCCTGACATGTACATATCTATTTATATTTTATTTATTTAGGATTTCTGGAAAGAACTTTATCATTTAAAACTCATCTACAGAGTGGAGCTAGGAGGTAACAGCCATTGGTCTGGTCTCGTCAAGGCAATGTTAGCGCTTTGGTTGACCTTCAGCCTTTCTGTGTGGCCAGAATCTTGTTTTTGATTTCCAGCGCCACCCCCTCTGCCTGAGTCATGAAATGGACAATGCTCTCCACGAGATCAATGATGTGACCTCTCTGGTTATCAGTTCTCCCAATGACCTGGTCAGACATGGTCTGGAATTTATCCTGCATCTGTTGCGACTGTGTAGACCACTGAGCTGAGATCCTGCTCGCTCTTGCTCGCTCTTGGGGTCGGCCTCCACCATCTCTCTGGTTCTCAACTTGACGGTGGGATCTCGGACCGTCTTTTTAATTTTAATATTCCTTGGGTACTTTTTGAGACATTTGATTCATAAAACCTCTCTGGAGAAATGAGCTTTTGAAAAGTCGTCATTTTTTTTTTCAAGGATGTTGATCAAGTTCAAACCCACCGAATTTGCAGGGATCTATTTCCATTGAGATTTCACAGCCCCAGAAGCCCTACTGGGTTTGCTGTGAGCAGGAATCCTCCCAATGACTGTGGGTCTTTTTTAGAGGCTCATAATGACATCACGGCCCAAGTGAAAGCAAGAAGATGCAGGATGTCTGACCAGAAGGCATCGACCTGAACTCTGAAATGTTATGCTACAAAGTTTGTGCCTGATTTTCCATGTCCAACTGAAGAAAGTGTATCAAATGATTATTCTCCTAAGTGACTATAATTCTGCTTTATTCTTGATGTTTGGGGTGTGTACAAACAAATGAAACAATAGCTGCTAATGTGTTTTCTCCATTATTCTTTTTGGTGTAAAAAAAATGTAGTGGTGTACAAAGCCCTGGGTTGGTGATAGGCTGCTAACCACATTGCAAACATACCAGCCACAGTTTCACAACCCTGTAGGGTTGCAATGACTGGGAATCATCCAGATATCAGTGGTTTGAGGGGAAGGAGAGGATTGGCAGGGGAGAGGAGCATATTGACATCACCCGATGCTTCTAAATGAAAATCCGTTGAGTTAATTTTGATAATGTTTGAATTTCTTTTGAACGATTCTAGGGTATCATAGTAAATAAAGCTTTAGGGAGTGCATTCTAGCAAAGACAAACAGCCGTAGTGCAAATAACATTATTGTAGCTTCAAGTAGGAAGGTCAACATTGAAGATGGAATTATTTTGCATGTCTGTGTGAATAATCCAACATTTAAAGAAGCGCAACGTTATGGCAAATTCCTTGTTCTTATTAATTCAGAAACCCATAGAGTGGAAGCATACCTAGAACTAGTTTTGTGGCACCCATAGTGCAAGATTATAATCAGATTTCCAATATTCTAACAAACCAAATGGAAGATACAGGGGTCAACAGTTGTGAATACTTTATATATACTTGAAGAAACACAAGTACACATTTAAAGAATTAGCTGAATATTAAAAAAAGAAAAGCCATTAGCATGGCAGTATGTGCTTTCTGTCTTTACTTTCTATTATCAATCATATTTCAGATAAGTTTGTTCCTTTGAAGAACTACTTTGTGAATCATCATAAGTGTCTTATTGAAGTTGGGGTCCTCTAAATTTTAGCTGCATGCATAAACAGTTTGAAGTCATTAATTCAAATCTTTAGCAACCATGACAACAAAACAACTTATGTGTTCAGACTTTTATCAGATTACAAATATTGAAACAAAGCTTGCAAACACAAAACAAGAAAATGTACCCCAATAAAACAAGAGAGGGCCCAAATGAATTAAATGAGAGAATTTCGAGTCTGATATTTTAGAACATTTTATAACAGGGCTTTGAAATATTTGTTTGTATAGGAAGAATCATTTTATTAAATTTCCATTTCTAATTGGAGAACTTTATATCCTGTATTTGAATTTAATGAAATCGATCAGAGCTATAATTCTCCAGCATCTGAAACACTTTGCTGAAAGACTCTGGAGACTCTAAATAAAAACAAATTGAATTTGATGAATATGTGTGGAGAAAAATCATTTGTTAATAGAGAATAGCATGCATAGAAGTAAACAGTAATACCTCTGGAAAAATTTAGGCTGAAATATTGTTCTAATTTAATACAAAAGAAAATGGATTTTGGAATAACCTCCATTAAGCAAAATTGTCTCTGCACTTTCCAGGTACCTCACTGTCTACACTAACCTACCCACTGACAAGGAGTAGATCCTAACACAGCAATCATGTGCAGATTTTCCTGGATTGTGAGTTTTCTCAGAAGCAGACAGCATTATCTTTTTGTCACCTTTTAAAGTACTGTGCATGGCGGAGAAAATGGCATCTAATTAAGACTCACTGGCCTGGAGCTTCTGCTGCCGGTGAGGTGAAGGAGACTGGGAGGCGAAGTCCTGACATTAGAACTAGGGTCTGTCCTGAATCCCACTTTTTTGTGATTTCCACGCACAGAGCGAACCAAGAATGCACTCAATCTCTCCGGGTTCTGCACACTGGGTGTGTGAGCTCTCCATGCTAGTTTCACAGGGAGAAGCAGTTTCCCCAGGCGGAACTCTAAAGGGAACATAATCCCAGACAGGAGAAGAACCGCTGAGACCTCGTCACAGAACCCCACATCAGAGCTCCTCCGCTAGCCCTCGTGAGCTTAGAACCTGGAAGGGGGGCTGGAGGGAAGTCATAGTTTCAAGTAGAAAACAAAAAGCAGGACTTTACTTGAGTCAGGGCGAGGTGTGGCAGAAAATAAGTAGATAGACATAGTCCAGGGGGCGAATTCAGTTCCAGTTGGCAGAGAAGTAAACAACCTTCCTGATAAGCTGGATCTCCCCCCACCCCACCCGGGGGGGGGGTGGGCTGTGACAGCCCCCAAAGCAAATCAAGGGACCTCATAAACCCAAAATAATAAATTATATTTTCTGGGTAAAAATGGCCAGTCCAGACTCATTGATCAACCTTCAAGGCAGCATGTGGACTGAGTCTCCTAACAGACTCTAGGGTGCATCAGAAGGAAGGCCACACTAAGGAATGCCACAAGATAGCTACAGAGCCTGGAGACTCTCAACATAACAAAGACCCTGTTCCTAAGTGAGGGGAGTCAGAGATCAGAGCCAGGGAGCCAATTTAGCCTAATTCTATTTTAGTTGGAGGAGACCCTCTGCGCCAGTAGGGCATAATCAGTCGAGATTGATGAATAAAACCAGAACCCCTCTCAGTGAGTCTACACACAGCTGGGGAGGCCTTGCCTGTCCTGGGCCCCTCCACTGGGCTGAACATCCCCCCCACCCCACCCCCCCAGTGCTACACACAGCACAAGGCAGGCCTACCAGTGACCTCCAGTGCTCAGCCCCACTGGGACCGACACCTGGCTGCTGCTGGGCTCTTGCCTTTGCAGGCAGTCCCACCCAGCATCTGCGGGACCCTACAACAAGCGGGCACACCACCCCACTACCTTAAGGCAGAGATTTGGAACTCCTCCAACTCCACGGCCAGGTGAACAAGCCTCACTAATCTCCTTATTTACCACTCTATTTCTGCTCTCTTTATTCTCTCACCCTACTATCTTTCCCACCACAGTTGGTCTCAACAGGCCCAGTTTTTTAAAATTTTTCTTGCTTTATACTTCCTTTTCTCTTTTTCCTCTCCTCGCCCTCTCTTTCCTATCATACACCACTGCTGGATCACAACCCACTCTCCTCTGCGTAGGGCAACTCGACCCAAATAGTAGGGAACCCTCCAGTCAGCCCTCTGTGGGAGGGTTATTCATCACATAAGTTAGTGCTGTTGGACCTCTGAGGTGACCTTGCCAACTAGGGCAGTTCTGCCTGTACCACTGGGCTAATAAACTATGGATAGCATTGAGAAGAATAGGAATTCCAAGAACTCTTTGTTGTGTTCAAGGGCAACGTAGACATGGATCAAGAAAGAGTCACTCGACCAGAATAAGGGAATACTTTATGGTTTCAAACCAGTAAAGGTAGGCAAAGGACTGTATCCTTTCATCATATTTATTCAGTCCATCTGAATATATGGAGCGTGTGGTATCAGGATTGGAGGAAGACACATTAACAATCGGAATATGCAAAAGCTACAAGCTTGTTTGTTTAACACAAAGGTGACTGGCAGCTTTTGGTGCTGATGGTTATGATCAAAGACCGCAGCCTCCAGTGTGGATTGCAACTCACAGCTGAAAAGTTGATTCTGATGCACAGGGGCCCTCAAAGACAGGGTAGAGCTACCCCTGTGGGTTTCTCAGAGGAGACAGTCTTATCTCTCCCCGGTGATGGTGGTTTTGAACTGTTGTCCTTGGGGTTAGCAGCCCAACGTGTAGCCCACTACACTACCAGGGGTCCTAATTCACTTTAAAGAAAATCTAAATCCTCACAATCTGCTCAATGACCACATCATGATTCGCAGAGGAAAGATTGAAGTTGTCAAGACTTTTACTTTACAATTTTTATGGAAGCAACCGTTATGAAATCAAATGATGCATTCCTTTGGGCAAATCTGCTCCCCAAGACCTCTTTAAAGTGTTTGAAGAGCAAGGATGTCACTTTGCCGACGAAGGGCACTGTCAGAAGAGACCACTCCCTAGAAAAGGGCATCCCTCTTGCTAAAGTAGATGATCAGTGAAAGAGAGGAGGGTCCTCAGGAGATAGACTGACATCACAGCTGCAACCAGCTTGAGGATGGTGCAGAACTAGGCAGGCTGTCACTCTGTGGTACACAGTGTCACTGAGCTGGAACTGACTGGCTGGTAATAACAACAACAGCAACAAGAGCAACAGGTTTTCCAAGACAATAAAGCAATTTGTTAGTTAATAAGGATCTTTTAAATCATAATTTTCTTAAGTATTACTATCTCTTCTCATTTTCAAAAGTATTCTAGTGTGTGACAGATATATAATCATTCTTCAATTTGAGGATTAAGCATATAGGGGTGGAGTCTAGGCTGTCAATAGAATCATAGGCAAGGAGACTTCTGTGTGGGCCTGGCCTCTTGAGTACTCTGGGAAATCTGGTTCGTCCTTCTTAGAGATAGGAGACACTATCTCTCTCAGTTCACTCCTTTGGAGACACTCGACTGACAAGGCTGACTTCCTGGGAGACATCTCTGAGAATGTGGACCTTCCCTGATGCAGCCCTGCGAACTGGAGTAGCCACATGGAGACCCCTGCCAGTGTTGAGACTTCTTACAGCACCACTGGATCCCAAGACTTTCTACCTACCCACTGACCTGTGATCTTCTACATTCAGCATCATTGCATGTGCTTCATGAGTCTGAAGAGGACTTTACAGATTGCTGTCAGACATATTGGATAACATCGGACTCATGGATTTCATCTGGATTGGGCCGGATGTTTTTTCAATGTGTATTTCCTCTTGTATATAAACCTCTCCTTTATATATACATGAGTATCTCCATGCATTTGTTTCTCTAGTCTACTCAGACCAACACGGTGTGATGCTCATGTATATGGTCATCCTGGGTGTAGATCGCATACTTGAATGACCTAAAACCTCATACAGAGATCTGTGAGGTTACAGGTTTGTTCTTACCCTAGACTTGCAAACCCACTGCTGTGAGTGTGAAATCTGCAGAAGACGTACATTTGAAGCCTCTCTCATGACTACGGAGTTTGCTCCTTAGAGCTGCCAGAGTTCTTGGAGGTGGCATGTTTCGTTGACCTGAGAGAACAAAAATTCCAAATGAATGCCACCCGGCTGGGGTCTAAGTTGAGGGAGGATGTTTTGAGAGTGATGACGGCAACGAGTGTGCACATGTGGCCTCCATACAATTGATGTATGTGTGGATTGTGATGGGAGTTGTTTGAGCCCTCAAGAAAATGATTTATTTAAAAAAAAAAAAAAGGAGGGGGAAAGAGGAGCTTATACCAAGGACTCAAGTAGAAAATATTTGGAAATGAATATGGCAACATGGGTACAAATATGCTCGATATAAATGATATATTGAAGGTTATAAGAGCTGTAAGAACCCTCAATAAAATCATTGAAAAATAAATAAATAAATGCCACCCAGAGAGCAAAAGAACCCCAGGATGTTCTGGAATAACCAAGCCCATCTTGACAAGGAGGAAACTTTTTCTCTGAAGAAAGTATTCATCTGTTGAACATTTTTGAAAAGCATACTGAGATTTAAAGGAAGAGAAAAATCTGTCAAGCTCACATAATAGGAGGAAGAGGATCATACAGAAAGATTTCGGGTACATAAGAAAGAAAGATGTTAGTCACTTATATTCAAAGGTTTCAACCGTATGTCAAATATGTATTGGCCTCATTCTGTTTTAGTCCTGGTTGGCTAACGAAACAAATCCAGTGACACTCATATAAGGAAGAGCTTTCTTTCTTTCTCTCCCCCCGCCCCCATCACTGCCTTGGTGGGAATAGGAAGCCCAGTGTTGCTCCTGGAGAGTTGCTGCTGGATTTGAACCGTCAACCCTGTGGGCCATAGTCCCACACACAAACCACTGTGCCACCAGGGCTCAGCTTATATAAGGAAGAGCTTTTTTTTCTTTTTTTTGTGGGGGGGCATCACTGCCCTCTGGTGGGAGTGGGAGGCCCAGCCTTGCTCCTGGAGAGCTGCTGCTGGATTTGAACCACCAACCCAGTGGTCTGCAGTCCTGTACTCAACCACTATGCCACCAGGGCTCAGCCCCAAGGAAGAGCTTTTTATCAAGACGTAATGACTTATCAAGAAGACATCCCATTGCAGCCCAACTTTAATCCATAAGTCCAGTACTATTTCATAAGTCCCTCTTCAGACTCACGTAACACATGCAGGGCTGCAGAATGCAGGAAGATCACAGGCTGCAGGATGCAAAGTCATGTGGATCCTAGATCAATGGAAACCTAGTTTGCCTTCGGAAGTTCTCTGGGCCACCCCAGAGAGGTGAAGACAGAGAGAGGGGAGGCTCTCAGGGTTCTGTTTATGAGAAGGGCATAACTAAAGTGACCAAATTTTAAGTGGGACACCATTGATGGAGAAGGGGGGTGCTTCTTGATTAAAAATTTGGTCTAGGGCTGAGCCCCGGTGGCGTAGTGGTTGTGCGCGGGACTGCGGCCCACTGGGACGGAGTTTCAATTCCAGCAATGGGGCTGGGCCTCCTACTCCCACCACCGGAGAGCAGTGATGCCAAAAAAAAAAAATTTGGTCTATATGGAGCAACAAAAATGTTCATGGAATGCAAAAAGAGTATTATAATGTATTTATTTAATTTTAAAACACTGCAGGACACGGAACAAATTGTTAAAAAGTGGGACATCTGGGTTACCTTACCCTAGGAGGCACCATCAGGCCATGGTCTGATTGACTGATCGGACCATGAAGACCTACTGTGTGTTAAAACCATGTTGCTGAATTTGGGGTGGCTTATTTTTCAGAAGTGGATCACTAGACCTTTCTTCCAAGGCATTTATCTACATAGCGCAGTGACTGTTGCCTCCATTATATAGGTGACAGCACAAGACTCACCCAGAATGGAGGGGTCTTAGCTGTGCACCCCACTATGTCTCCCAATAGGGGGCAGGAGAAAGCACTGATGAAGAAAAGGTGAAGAAAAACCTTAAAGTGTTTACGTTTCATGGTCCAACATGAACTGATTTGGGGATTCACAGGCAACAGGCCACAGAGAAGCTGGAAGACAGGGGTCAGCTGGTGTCCTCATTGGCTCAGCACAACGGATTATACATTTGCAGAGAGGATGCATGTCTGAGTGGCGCCACTGCCAGGCATCCTAGAAGCAGCACAGGCAATCAGATCCACAGGCTAATGCAAACACATCATTGTCCCCCAATCAGAACACTTCATTCATGTCCGGAGCTCGAAGACACTTCTCTGAAAAGGTCACGAAAAACCAAACACTGCTTGAATTGTATTGATGAAGCCCAGGCCCATCACTGGGAGGGCTGGAGGCAGAAAGGAATTCCCAGGTAGGAAGTGGTGGGGACGCACCCTCCCATCAGCGTGGTTCACTGAGAACGCCTCTATCAGAACGACTTCTTCACCGACAGGATGGTGACGTCTGTTTTCTTTCCTTTCTGACCTATCGCATTCTTGGAAATGGCGAGTCTAGTCAACAAGACCTTCCTTGACTAAGAGGATGGTTTCAGTGGGTCCGTTTATTACACTGATCCGCCATTCATGGTGCACATCCCAAAGTGCACAGAGTGTGAGAGGAAAACCAGACCTTGCCTTCGCATTGCTGGTCCACTTTCTGCTGGAGAAGCTGTAGTCTCAGGACCAGGAGCTCAGGTTCTGTGTCTGAACTTGTGGCTACTCACCAGGGGCAGCCAGCTTCAGAGGAAAAGACCGAAGCCCTCAGTGCCATCTTTCTTCCAGGGAATGGCTGCTGGGTTTGAACTACCGACCTTGTAGTCAGAGTCTAAGTCTTACCTGACAGTGTCACCAGGACTCCTATCTCATGCCAAGGATAGTGTTATGTTGTTAAGTTTAATGTTGATCATCTACATCTTAGCACACATATATAAGATTTAATTAACATGTGTAGACAGTCAGGGTAAAACAAGACCCTCAATGAGACAAATTGACACAATCTTTCCAACCATGGGCAGTTGGGCACAGCATTGCTCTTCGTTAGGCTCAGTTTAAAGGCACCTGCCAACCACACGTTGAGAAGTGTACCTGGACCGGTGAGCAATTGTAAGTGTGGAAGGGTTTCCAAATGGGTTTGATGGCACATCTTATCCATATGACATTCGGAGCATGTCTATCTCTCTGTCTTTATATAAAGTATTGACATCAATATTTTATGTGAAGGGCTTACGTGCACCACCACATCAATATATACACTATAAAGCAAAATTAAAATGTTATAGGTTGGAATATACTTGAAATAGCCGACATTTTAAGTACGAGAGACTTTCGCTTCAGACTCACTGGGATAAAGTAGCACTGTTTTCTTTTGTAATTTAGGAAATCACCCCGTGTCTTCTTTTCTCTTGTCTGCTTTGGTTGGAAGATTTTAAAAGAAAAATGTCAAATAGCAAAAAAAAAAAAATGGAAGTGACAGTATATTGAACACCTGGGTACTCACCACCTAAATTCAAATTCAACGCCCATTAATATGCACTTTTTATTGCCATCTTTGCATGCATTATGTGGTGTGTGTACACGAGTGCCTCTGTGTGCATAAAAAGTGCGACTGGAAATCATGACACTTTATCTGTTGATGCCTCAGATGGTAAAGTCTACAATTAAGGGCATTCTTCCTCACAATCAAAATATTACTATCACAGCCAATAACAACTTCCTAATATCATCTAAGACTCAGTTCATATTCTCATTTCCTCAGCAGTTCCAAAGGCCTTTTTAAATGAGTTTTCTTTTTTTTTTTCTTCCCAAAAAAGGATGAAGTCCTAGCTCATGCATTTCATATGGGAATTAAGGTGTCGCAGTCTTTGCAGCCTTGATCTGGAGTGGTCCCACACCTGTCTTTCCAAGATTGCCTCTTGGACAAGATTACATATTGTTGGCTCACAGATCAGCCCTCGTTCTGCATTTACTGGATTGCTTTCCTGTGGTGTCATTTACTACAGTCTTCTTTCCATTGCCTTTCCTGCATCCTGAAGTTAGGATTAGAGGCCTGATGAAAGGGGTGGTGGTGAATGTTTTGATAGTAGTGGTGTGGGTTTTGTGGGGGGCTTGCAGGGAGGGGATGCGTAAGAACATGGCAGTGCATGCATGCTGGTTCAGACGTGGGGGTTGGACAAAATTCAGTGACTTGGGAGAAGAGAGAAGTCTAATAATTTTTTATTGTAACAAATATCCTGTTATGATTCAATAGTGGAGACAAGCAATTTAGTTCCTTTTTTAAGAAGCAAGGGTTTAGAAATTGGAAAAGCTGCTTCTGGTTTTGAGGAACACTGGTGGCCCCATGGTTATGTATTGAACTGCTTGCCATGAGGCCAGCAGTTCAAAACCACCAGTCACTCCATGAGAGAAAGAAGGGGCTTTCTCCTCCAATAAAGAGTTAAGAGTCTCAGAAACTCACAGGGTCAATGCTACCCTGTCTTATACGGTCATTATAGTTGACACGGACTCAATGGCAATAAGTTTGGGGTTTTTTGTTTGTTTGTTCGTTTGTTTGTTTGGGTGTCTGCTCTTGTCATAGGTAAACAAGGGGCCACCAGTAAGCCTCCAAGTCTATGTCATCTGGGAAGGATGGTCATTTGCCACAAGATGATAGCAGTGCTCGTGGGGCAGTGAAACAAACTAGGTGTCTGGGATCTCCCAAAATTAGACAGTCGAGTGCATCAAAAGATTTTTATCAGAAGAGTAAGAACAGATCCCTTCCTCTGGGGAGGGGGGCGGGAAATGGTAAAGGCATGTTAATGTTAGACAAGGGACTAGTCCAAAACTTTCATACCATCTCAGCAAAAAGACAAGCAAATTAAATCATGGACAGAGGACATGGACCCCCATAAAGGATGAACTCCATGCAGCCGACATGCGAAGACGTACTTGCAAACAGTCACTGCCATTGCATCTGAACCCGAGTGTCTCCTCTTTCTTCCAGAATGAGTGGCTGATGGATTCCCACCATTGACTTTGGTGTGTGTGTGTGGGGGGGGGTGACCCTTCCTAAAGCAGTTGGAAATAGAAATGCCATATGATCCAGTAATTCTCTAGAAGGCCCACCTTCTAGAGAAAGAAAGCCACGGCACCAGTAGATAGATGTGTCCCCACGTTCATGCTGACATGCTCCACACTTTCAACCCCATGGAAGCATCCTGAATGGCTATCACTGGAAGAATGGAGAAACACACTGTGGTGCCTACCCACAGTGGCACAGAGTCATGCTGGCTCCATAAAGCACCATCTGAGAGCGGACCACATGAGAATGTGTGCTGAGTGAAGCAAGACCCTCACAACAGGTCAAATGTTTTGTGAGGTCATGACTAGAAAGAGTCAAGAAAAGGTTTTCGCACTAAAAGAAACATTATGTGATTATGACCAGGACTGAGAGGGAAGGGGGGAAGCCACTAACTGGAAGGTAGACACATGTTAGCTTGCAGAAAGCAGTAGAGACAACAATTATATATATATATATATATATATATATATATATATATATAATAAAGAATATATATGCATATATATAAAGAATAGGGTTTGGAAATGAAGTTAAAAACATCTCACATAAGTTTTCTAGGGCTTCCTAAGCATATGTGCACACACAAAAAACATTATTTGTAGCAGTGGTAGTAGTATCATTAAATATGGATGGATTTTCTTTCCTTGATTGCTTTACAGTACACTGGAGTCCCTTGATTATGTTTCTCAAATTGCCCTGGATGTGCCTAGTCTTTCAAAGCAACATCTGTGCCCCTGAGTCACTCCCTGCCCTCTCTTTCCCGCACAGTCCTTTCACTGGCACACAGTCTCTCCTGGACCACCAGCAGCCAGTGGTGTAAGGAGACAGGACTAGAGATGGAGAGGTGAGGTGACACCCCCTTTAAAAAGCTTATTTGGGTCCCCAGTGGAGAGCAGTTTCCCTCAGGGACAGTCTTATCTACAGGGTTCAGAGGCTGCTCAGCCCTAGTTGGCTGTACTTATGCACTTCAGGAGCCACCCAGGGCTACCTTTAGGAAAGACTGAAGGGACATGTCCCTCCATTGACTGCCAGGTGGCCTCGGTTGTTGAGGTGAGTTGTTTACCATCCTACAAGCCAGTCCCAACTCCTGAACTCGGTTCCCTAAGGCTTGCACTGGTTGATTTAGGGGGAGGTAGACTACCAGATCTTTCTGCTGAGGCACCTCTGTGTAGACTTGAACTTTCAACCTGCTGGCTCACAGCCAATCATTTACAACCCCCAGGACACCCAATTGTCCTACAAAAGGCATTCTACTTCTCACTTTGCGTCCAACTACTGATGTTCAAGGAGATCCTCAGGTCTTCAGTAATACTCTTAGTATACTTAACATGATATACGTCATCTCATATAGCAATTCTCAAACTGAGGCCTGACGACTTGCAAGAACTATTTTCCTCTAAGAAGGCCCCATAGGTACTACAGTTTGGGAAGCCCCCAAATCTCATCTGTATAACGGAATACATTCAGATTATTAAATATTTGGGAAAATGCCCGTGTTCATATTCCAGTACCATGTAAGATGTTCTAAAAGGTGAGCATGAACTTGTCAACATTTTAACCTCAGTCTGCCTCTTTAGGAACTACCTTTTGGAGAAGGGACTGGAAAACAAAGCTCATAACACTTACTGACTAGAAGGTCCTTAATTACCTGGAAAAAGGTGGTGGTGACGACCTTGCTTCATCATCATGTATGTCTTCGTGTCAAAATTCAAGGAGCCCTGGTGACTCGGTGATGGTCAGTGCTAGACTGAGAACCGCAGGGTCAACAGTTCAAACTTGACAGCTGCTCCTTGGGAGAAAGATAAAACTTTCTGCTCCTCTAAAGAGTCACCATCTTGGAAATCTTATGGGACACTCTTCTCTGTCCTGAAGGGTTGCTGAGTTGGATCAATTCATCACAATGCCTTTTTATTTAGGGTGTATAGGGTGGGGGTGAGTTGGGGGGTGTGATAGTCAGAATTCATGTCAAGTTGAATCACCCAGGATTCTCCCCTGGTATAATCTAATATAGCGTGGTCAACTACACACTCCACGATGGAATCTTCTGTGAAGCAGCCGGGCAGTAGTGGGGAGACCAGACCTCCTTGCTCTGGTCTCAGCCTTGATACGACTGAGGGAGATTTCATTCAGTAGATGGTCACATCCTGTCCTTCATATAAATTGACCCTGTGGAAGCTAGCTGGCTTCTCCTGTTGTACTAGCTACCAATTCCAGGAGCCATCAGTGGGCTACAGACATGAACTACATTTGGCTGATGGCACGTTTCTTCAGAGTGGCATCTGGCAGCCCATGGTCTTCCTGACCCCTGAAGCGACAACAGTCTTGCACTGGACCAAACTCACCCATTTCTACAATAGGGTAAGCCCTCTCTTGATATAAACCTTTTGATACACGTATGCATGCAAGAGTCACTGGATTTGCTTCTCTGGAGAACCCAGGCTAGGACCAACTATGAAGTTTCTCTCTTCTTGCTATATCCGATGGAAACAAATCGAGACTAGTTTAAGGGCCTGGGAGTGTGGTGGTTAAGCACTAGGCTGTCAATCACAAGGTCAGTAGTTCAAAACCCCCAGTCACTGCTTGGGAGAGAAACAAGGCTTTCAACCACTATGAAGAGTTACCATCTTGGAAACCCACAGAGGCACTTATATTCTGTTCTGGAGGGCCACTCCCGTCTGGATTTGACTTCGGGACAATGAGGTGGGGTTCTCTCCCCAGCCCCCTTTTGGTGAGTTTATGGGAATTTTAAAAGATGATCCTGGAGTCATTCATCTATTCAAGAGATGGGTAGGGCAGCCTCCAAACAGAAATGGCCCAGAAATATCAGCAAAGAAGGGGTGAGCTGCCTCTAGATTCCTGCAATGGGTCAGGGTCTACCCTTAGCCAGAGAGGTTGGGTCAGACCCTAGGGATCTGGAGTCATCATGATTTGGCAGTCTAAGAGTCTCCACCATGTAAATGTCAAATGTTTTTCACAATGAACCGGCAGTGCAGTCATCGATGTGAGAATGTGACAAGTGAAGATTCAGGGAAACTCAAACTTTACTCCGGAATTCTGATCTGGTCAAGACGATCGCTCTTACGGTTAAAACTAACTTTCTTATGTGAAGTGCTTATGCTGTGTACTTTTCTATGGGGACTGTAGACAGAGTGGCAATTTGAAAAAAAGAAAAGTTTGGGGAGAACAAAGATCGCCAATTCCACACACTTGTTTATTTTACAGACGAGTAACCTCCTAAATTATCAAAGATTCATCTCTTGATCAGTTGGCCTGGTTAATATTTAAGCCTGGATGATTAAGACCACCTTGAGATAGCAGCCATTAATCAGAAAGAACAAGTGATGATTCTGAGAAGAAAACAAGCAGATGAATTTGGGGGTACTAATTAGATACTCTGAGCAATACACTTTTATCTCCGGTCAATTAACACTTAGCCATCAACACCATCAAAGGAAAGTACACAACTCCAACGATGTAATCAATGATGCCTGACACGGTTTGTTTAAGAGTCTCACATTGGGAACAAGGCATTTATCTCTCAAACCAAAGAGATGGAGTCTAACCATAGACTTTGATGACTTTGGCTTTAACAAATTAGGCACTGTTCTAGATATCCCTCCAAACACAGGGGAATGGGGATTTGGAGTCCTGATTAGCTCATGTTTTACAATCTATATTTCCTTCTCCAGGGACCTTTCCCATAAGATGAAAACTTCTGGGCTTTTTAGCATCTCATATTTAATATGTAGAATATCGGATCTCCTGAGCAGTGATGCTTACCCAGTGGTGGAATCCAAGCACTGAGACATGGAAGCAGATGGGATCACTCGGTGCTCCTGATGGATGCTGACAATGACACAGAATGCTAGGGGGAAAGTGAGAAGACTCCTTCAGGATGCAGGTAATTGTGGGCTGTTGTAACGTATTTCCCTCTGCAGTAAAGGGAAGAGGGGAGGTCAGTTGACCTCTTCTGGCTTCTCTCTTGCCGTGTTCAGACATGCTCCTCTGCTCCATTCTTCCTAACTTACGTGGACACTGACCGTCACTCCCACAGCTCTCTTCCTCTGCTTTAGGTTCCATCATTCATTGCAATGACCTCACAGAACTCCCAGACCATACTGCCAATTGTGGGGGCTTACTAGGGGAGTGAACAGGTTACTGAATGTAAGGATTACTAAAGAGTAAGGACACGGTCATCAGTCCACATGGACACCTCTCCTTCCTAAGTCAGCAGCCACATCTCTTTCTGGTCCTCAGCCTTTCAGCCACATGGTCCCTTGGCCTTGACCTCTGTGGGTCAGGAAGCCAGCCTATCATTCTGTCTCACAATCCCATCATCTCTGAGCTGTTCCTGTTGTTCTGTCCAGTCGTGTTTGTGTCGGTCTCTGGTGCCTCTGGTCTCTGTCCACAGACTGAGATCTGGAAAACGTTCTTCTTCAGGGCCTAGGTTCCCTCCCTCTGCTGCTACTTCAGAGATGGCCCCACATCTTTGTAGCTAGGGGAGTGGCCATGAAAACTGACCAACCCCCATGTGAGTGTTACACACATTCTATTTTCATGCTATTGTTGTTAGGTGCCTTGGGGCTGTGGGATAGGTTCAAGCTCATAGAGACTCTAAAGTGCAAAAGAATGAAACATTGCCCAGTCCTGCGCTCTCCTCACAGTGTTTCAAGAATGTTTGGCCCCATTCTTGCATTCTATCTGTCTTATTTTTTTAATTTTTAAAATCATTTTAATAGGGGTTCATACAACTCTTATCACAATCCATACATTCATCTATTGCATGCAAAGCACATTTGCACCTAGGTTGCCCTCATCATTCTCAAGCCATGTTCTTTTCACTTAAGCCCCTGGTATCAGCTCCTTTTATTTCCTCTCCCTCCCCACTCCCCTTCCCTCATATACGCTTGATAATTTATAAATTATTATTATTTTGTCATATCATACACTGTCTGATGTCTCCCTTCACCCACTTCCCTGTTGTCCACGCCCCAGGGAAGAGGTTATATAAATATCCTTGTCATCGGTGTCCCCTTTCTACTCCACCTTCCCTCCACCCTCCCGATATCACCACTCTCACCACTGGTCCTGAAAGGATCATCTGTCCTGGATTCCCCATGTTTCCGGTGCCTGTCTGTATCAGTGTACATCCTCTGGTCTAATTGGATTTGTAAGATAGAATTGGGATCATAATAGTGGAGGGGAGGAAGCATTTAAGAACCAGAGGAAAATTGCATATTTCATCGTTGCTACACTGTACCCTGACTGGTTCGTCTCCTCCTTGCTACCCTTCTGTAAGGGGATGTCATTTCGGGCTTTGGGTCCCCAATCCGTACTCTCCCTCATTTATAATATGTTTTTTTAGTTTTTCTGATGTCTGAAACCTGATCCCTTTGATACCTCGTGGTCACACAGGCCCTAACCAGGCATGATGTCCTTTGCAAGGGACTGGTCTCTCCTGATGGCATGTCCAAAGTGCATGAGATAATGGAGTCTTGCCAGCTTGCTTCTAGGGAGCATTCTGGCTGTACTTCTTCCAAAACCAGGCTTGTCTGGTCTTTTGGCAGTCCATGGTACTTCAGTGTTCTTTCCCAGCAGAGAAGAGCATCCACCCTTCTCTGGTCATCCTTATCCAATGTCCGACTTTCATGCGCTTATGGGGCAATAGAAAATACCATGGCTTGGCAGACATTAGTGTGCAACAAGGAAACATCCAAAGTACTAGCCAAGCAACGTCCTGGCTTTTCAGCACACTAAGGAGGTCTGATGCAGCAGATTTCCCCAATGCAAGGGGCTCTCTGAGCTCTTGACTGCTTCTATGAGCAACGGTTGCTGATCCAAGCAAGACGGACTCCTGGGCCCCTTCACTCTTTTCTCTCTGCATCTTGTTTCCAGCTAGTGGTCCAGTGGAGAGGATTTTCGTTTTCTTTACATTGAGTTGTAATCCCTCCGGAAGGCTGCAATCCTTGATCTTCATCAGCAAGTGTGTCAAGTCCTTCTCATTTTGTGTAAGCCAAATTGTATCATCTGCAAATATATTTCAGGCTGTTAATAGACCTTCCTCCAATCCTGATACGATATTCTCCTTTGCAAAAGCGAGCCTTTCTGATGACTTGTTCGGCATAGCGATTAAGAAAGTAGGAGGAGGGCTGAGCCCCGGTGGCGTCGTGGTTGTGCGCGGGACTGCGGCCCACTGGGATGGAGGTTCGATTCCAGCTCCCCGGAGCAAAGGCTGGGCCTCCTACTCCCACCACCTGAAGGTAGTGATGCACCCTCCCCCCCCCCCAAAAAAAAAAGAAAGTATGATGAGAGCATACAAGGTAACATGGCCAAACATGCTTTCACAGATATACTAACACACTTCTTCCAAGACAGATCTTTGGAAGTACAGTCAGAAGGCTCCTGAGAAGCCAGGATGGGGAGACCTTTGTCTCATGTACTTTGGACATGCTATGAGGAGAAACCAGTCCCTCAAGGACATCCTGCTTGATAAAGTGGAGAGGCAGTGAACAAAAGGAAGACCCTGGGAAAATGGACTGACACAGTGACGACGACAAGGGGTGCAAGCATGGAAGCGATTGTGAGGAACGCAGAGGACCCGGTGGTGTGTTGCTTTGTCGGATAAGTCTCTATGAGTTTGAAACACCTCACGGCACCTAACAACATTGGCAAACTATTTTATGAATTGCTTATTCATGCCCCTTACCATTTTTAAAAAACATTGTTCCTAGGAGTTATTTGTATGTATGCCTCACAGGGACTGTAAATAGTTCCTTTTAATCAATTGCTTAATTTTTAAAGTTTTTTCTTTCTTTTTTATGAGTGAAATGTGTCACTTTTCTTCTTTATAGCCTCAGGGATCTGGGTTCTATGTAAAAGGAATTGTCTCCAACCATAGAGAAATATGGTTTCCTTTTCACATTTTCATTTTCCTGTGAGTTCTTTAATACACATGCATTTTATTTTCAGAATTATTAATTTCAAAGTGTCCCACTTGAGTTATTACTAGACACATTAGTTTCCATTGTTTTCCTAAATAATATCTGTATTTATTACATTTTTCTAACTGGTAACTGTTCATGTAGAGGGGAAATGTTCATTGTTGGTGACTTTCTGTCAATGTGAATGCAATATTTTAATATTAAATTCATGTGTTTTAAATTCACACTTTTGTGTTTCCCAAGTAGCAGGGTCAACCTCCCCATTCAGTATATAGGATCTCTGATGGTCTAGTGATTACTTGTTGAGTTACTACCTACAAAATCAGCAGTTCGAAACCATGAACAGCTCAGTGGGAGAAAGGGGCGACTCCTGAGCAACACTGGCAAACTATTTTATGAATTGTCTGTTCATGTCTCTTACCATTTTAACCCCTTCTCCCCACCAAAGAGTTATAACTTTGAGAACCCACAGGGGCAGGTCTACTCTGTCTTTGGGGACACTCTGCTCGGAGTCAGAATCAACTCAATGGCAGTGGGTATCCAATGGCAGTGACTATTCCTTCACTGGTTACCTTGGAAAGGGTAAAGAACAGGAGAGGTGGTAGAAGAGGCCATTCTGAGCATCCTTGTCTTCCCTCAGACAAGGGAATCCTTTTCTTGTTTCCCCATGAACTTGTTTATTGCAGATTTCTAATAAATACTCTCCTCAAATTAACAGTTTCAGTCTACTACTAGTTTACCAAATGTATTCTTTGTGCTCATTTCTCAGTTGAATTGCCAACATTTTTTGCATCTCATGAGTCCATGGGAAAGGATCCACCTTTCATGTGTTAGCATCGTGGCTCACATACATCATAAGGAGCCATGGTGGTGTGGTGAGTACGCTGGGCTGCTAAACACAAGATTGGCAGTTCAAACCCATCGGCCATTCCTGGGCAAGAGATGAGGCTTTCTGATCAAGTAAAGATTGACAGCCTCAGAAACCCACAGGGACAGTTCTACCCTGGTCTACAGGGTCACCATAAATCAAAATCAACTATATAGCAGTATATTTAGAACATGAATATATTCACTGATATTGAACTTCTTCTGTACTCCCAGCGGGAATTCTGCTAGATCAGAATATCTTAATGCACTGCAGGAGTTAACTGAGTAATTTAGAAACTTTAGATCTATGTTGATCAGTGAGGTTAACTCTATGTTTTAAAATGCTGGCCTGGATAACAGTTTGGAGTGCTTTCCATGCTTATCCACCAGCTATAAAAGTTCTTAGCATAGGAGAATTTGCTGCATAAAAGTTTGACAAGATTCACATGTAAAATTCAGCATTTAGTGCTATTTAAGGAAAAAGGCTTTGAATGTGTTTCTTTTCCCCTATGGTTATTTTGTTTTTGTTTTCTTCCCCCCCCCCCCCATGGTTATTTTGTCACTCCAATTTTTGTATCTCTTAAGTACATTGTGGTGAATTATATTTTCCCCCTAGAAAGTCATGCCTTTTATAAGATGTACAGATTTATTGACATGCCTCAGTATACAATTCCAACAATCTTCTAACTTCATTTATCAACATTGGTACAGGTTTGTTTCTGCCAAGAGTTGGTTTGTCTACTTTGACAGTCGTTTCACAGGATTTATTTTTGGGTCTGATTGATCAAGTCTACTTCTTTTTCTGGACGTTCAAGGCTTCACGTTAGTCATCCTGTCCTCTTTCTCTTTGGTTTATTTGGATGCTTTTGTCTGCCTCCGTTAGTAATATGGTTCATTTATTTTTAATCTGTGTTCTAACAGAAACATTTTAAGGATGTGTGCCATTCTCTTTCAAGTGCATTTTATGTGCAATATATCATAGTACTCTCATTGTTGCTTATTTCTAAATACTTCACCTTGATTCAGGATTTGCTTGATTTTATTTTCAGAACGAAGGTTTCAAGCTATTCAGAAACCTGGTTTAAAATTTTATATCGGTGAAAATTTTCCTATCCTCATTCACCGCTTTCTAATTACATTCCGCCGAAGGTGGTCCTTCTTTGGAGCTCCGCATACACTAAGCTGCCCACAGCATGCCATCTGCAGAATTTCCCCGGGGAGAAAAACAAGTTGGCACCCATGTGAGCTGTTGAGTCCGCATCTAATGAGGTTTAAAATCTTACGGATAATAGATGCTGGTGGAAGTGCTTACAATTTTATGGTTTCAGAAAGTACTGATTACTTCTGCTCTGAGTTTTCCATCTTGTATACTCCTGGAGAAATGGCGCTCACAGATTTCCCCCTAAATCAACAATGCTTTGTTTGCTTTTGAGCTGTCCCTGAATTGGACTGCTTTCCCTGGCTGAGACTGGGCTTCACTGCTAACCAGAGATCCAGGAAAGTGGATTCAGCCTGATTCTCTAGATGTTTTGGTTCAAGGTTTAAAGAATATGTCAGAGTGCTAGTGCTAGGGAGTCCTCCGCTCTCAATTGGTCCAGTAAATCTGGGCCTTTAAAACAATGGGTCTGGCGCTGAGCCCCAGTGGTGTAGTGGTTGTGAGCGGGACTGCGGCCCACTGGGTTGGTGGTTCAAATCCAGCAGCAGCTCTCCAGGAGCAAGGCTGGGCCTCCTACGTCCACTAGAGTACAGTGATGCCCCCCTGAAAAAAAAACCCCAAAACCAATGGGTCTGTTCCACATTTTGCTCTCATTCTATCAGGCCTCATCCATTGTGTTCCTTATCAAAATGGTTGGTGGGGGTAAGCTGGGCACCATCTAGTTCTTCCAGCTTCAGGGTGATCCCATCATTGTTCAAAGAAGCTTTATACTGGAGGGCTAGTTTTTCCTATGAGCCTTTGGCTTCTGTCTTTTGCTTATATTACCTCCCAGTACTACTCACTGTGCCTGAAAATAGAATAGATATAGAAGTGGGAGTGACTCTGGTTTCAGATGATGTTGAAAGGTCACGAAGAGAACCCACCAGGAGGCTTTAGCCAATGGCCTTGACACAACAGCTCTGATAGAGAGGGGGTGGTGACAGTGAAATAGACAAACTCAAGTCACTTCATTTTTTAATTGCCCAGAAGGCTAAATTACACACACACACTCCTTCCTAAGGAAAATCTCCCAGGGAACTTTGTCCTGACCAGTGCAAGGCAATTTGGAATGCTGGCCTGTAATTGTCCTTAGGACAACTCTTTTTTTTTAATCATTCTAATGGGGGCTTGTACATCACTTATCACAATCCATACATACATATATTGTGCCAAGCACCTTCGCATGCCTGCTGTCGTCATTCTCAAACTATTTGCTTTTCTACTTGAGCCCTTGACATCAGCTTTTCATCTTTCCCCCTCCCCTCCTGCTCCCCCTCCCTCAGTAACCCTTCCGATTTTATAAATTATTATTTTGTCATATCTCGCATTTCCCAATGTCTTCTCTTGCCCACTGCTCCACTGTCTGTCCTCCAGAGAGGAGATTATGTGTAGATCTTTATAATCGGCTTCCCTTCTCTACCCCACCCTCCTCTCTACCCCACCTCCCCTCCACCCTTCCTGTATCTCCACTCTCACTACTGGTCCTGAGGGGTTCATCTGTGCTGGATTCCCTGTATTTCCATTTCCCATCTGTACCAGTCTATCTGGATTTGTAAGGCAGAATTGGGATCATGATAGTTGGGGGGAGGAAAGCCTTTAAGAACTAGAGGAAAGTTATATGTTTCATCGTTAATCCACTGTCTCCTTACTGGCCCATCTCCTCCCTGCAACTCTTCTGCAGTGTGTCCAATTGCCCACAAATGAACCTTGGGTCCCCACCCTGCACTAGTGATGTGATTCTTGTTGATGCTTGACACCCGCTCCCTTTGACTCCTTGTGATCACACAGACTGGTGTGCTTCTTCCATGTGGGCTTTGCTGCCACTGTACTAGGTGGCCACTTGTTTACCTTTAAGACTTCAAGCCCCCAGACACTTGATCATTGGGTACCTGGGCACCATCAGCTTCTTCCACCATGCTTGCCTCTGCACCCATTTGTCTTCTGCGATCGTATCAGGGAGGTGGGCACATATCGATATAATTTTTGTTCTTTGATGCCTGATACCTTATTCCTTCCACAACTCAAGGCTGCACATGCTGGTGTGCTTCTTCCATAGTGGGTTTTGTTGCTCCTGAGCTAGATGGCCACTTGTTTCCTCTCCATATCAGAGAAGAGCTGTAAGCTATTCTGGAGGGATGATGTCTTGCGGGTGATGATGGGAACAGGTGTGCAAAGATGGTCTGCATATTATTGACGTATGTGCTGATCCTGATGGGAGTTGTATGAGCTCCCCCCCAAAAAAAAGGAGGGAAAATAGGCACTTATACCAAGGGCTCAAGTAGAAAACATTTGGAAATGAAGATGGCAACATGTGTAGAAATATGCTTGATAAAAGCTAAGCCCTGGTGGTATAGTGGTTGTGTACAGGACTAAGGCCCACAGGGTTGACGGTTCAAATCCAGCAGCAGCTCTCCAGGAGCAAGGCCAGGCTTCCTACTCCAACCAAGGCAGTGATGCAGGAGAAATGAAGGTCACTTCTAAGCTGAAGCATGTAATTGCCTCTTGCTAGCTGGCCAGCTTCCACTCACAGAGCCCCGAGGCAGGGAGTCTGAGGCTGTAAGTCTGGATGGGAGCAGATAAGCCATGGAGGGCTTTGAACCACTGGGCTCTGGACCTCTCTTTTTGTAGTTAGCAGGCCAGTAGTTAGCTGACAGAGCCACTGGGAAGCGGAGATAACGCTCCATGTTCTCTGTTACCTTTGCCTTTTGGGCTGAAAAAGTCTCTTGTCATAAGTACCGCAATTAGGAGATGGCGGAGTGTGTGAGCACGGGCCACTCGGTCGCCATATTTAAAGGGGAGACTCACCCAAGGTGGTGCATTTGGGTACAGTGAAGAACATGTTTGTTGCCTTTAAACACTGAAATTGGGGGCTGCTGTCCCGGCATAAATGAGCCTTTGTGGGGTAGTGGTTTAAGAGTTGGTCTTTTGACAAGGTCAGTGATTCAAACCCACCCTTACCTCTATGGAAAGAAGCTGAGGCCTTCTATTCCTGTGGAGATTTCGTTTCCAGAAACCCACAGGGGCATTTCTACTCTGTCTGCTGTCGAGATCAACTCGATAGTAGGGCTTGGTTGTGTGTTTGGCGTTGCTGCCTAACGAGCCTCATTTAATGGTGTGGTGTTCTAATTGTCCCTTGAAAAAATTGGAGAAAGGCTTCTTTCACTCTTTAAAATTGAGGAGTCCATTTATTTGCCTATGAAGGGTTTAACTATAGATACTTAATATGTTGGAAGTTAGAATTATGGGGGGAAAAAACTTAAATATTTACTAATTTGTTATAAGGAACACTAAGTCCATTATGTTAGCAATAAATAGTTTATAAAATAACACTTTTCCCCCAAATTAATGAGTAACGTTATTAGATATTATTGCAAATCTTTTTGTCAATTTCTGAATGGATAGGAGGCAGCTGGATTAACTCAACATATTAGTATGTTGGTTTATGGAATTCAGGAGCCCTGGCAGTGGGGTGAATGACAAGTTGGGCTGCTAACTGAAGGAAAAGGAGACTTCCTGTTCTCATAAAGCTACTGTTAGGGACCTGATAGGGGGTTGTTCCTCTCCATGCCTAGGGGTCCCCCTATAGGAAGTTAGAAGCCAACAAAGGCTAAAGGGCATGCGCCAACTCAGGCCCTGAGCTAGAGGAGCTGGACACCTTGGTGGGCCCTCATCTAGGACAGGTGGGCTTCATTCAGCCAGTGGGGTCGAAGTGGGGGTGGAAGGCCCTAAAATGGCTGGAACCAGAAGACCACCCTCTCTTTTCCAGCTGCTCCTGTTCTGTGCTGCCTAGGTCTGTCTCTCGTTTCTTTCTCTCTCATCTCTTTCAGGCCACTAAGTGGGTGGGTGTGCAGGGCCAAGAGGGTGCTTGTGTCAAGTTACTGCAACTCCTTCTGTCCTTTATAAAAACCCGCTTGGATCACAAACCAGGCTTCGGCGTGAATTCTTTCTCACGTGCAGGCAAGGACCGTGAACTCTCCCACCTGAGGTGTCTAACATTATGACTTCAGAATCCCACACCCCCAGAGCTAGTCTCGCCTACAGAGTTGTGATGACCTCGAATCAACTCAATGACAGGGAGTCTTTTTGATTTATTGCTTGACTTATATGAAGATAGACATCATATTTGGTTATTATACAAATAGACAATTGAAAAAGAGTTCATTCAAAGTATTTAAATGAACTTTTCCAGGTAATTGTGGATATTGTTCTTGATACGCCACCCAAACTGGACAAATGGCAGTTTCTGGAAGGTGAGTTCAACATTAAATCTGAAACAGAACCAACAAACTTTGCAGAATGCTACATCAGCTCAGCTGGTCTATCTTATAGTTTGACTGACTCTTCCCCCCAATGTCTGATTTTGTAAAATCATAAACAGGTAACTTGAAAAATGGTGGTTCACTGAATTTTGTAATCTCTCATCATATAACATCATCTCTGATGCCATCAGAAGTTCTTACAAGGTATCAAGCTCATAGTGATGAATATACAAGTATTTCAGAATTCTACTTTTGCTAAATTTTATGATTGTTACAAAAAACTATTAGTGTTTTTTTTTTGGAAAACACCAGCTTACTTCATTTGGGGAAATGTCTGCTGAATGCCCACATTTTAACCACAGTTTGTCTGCCAGTGGTCTTTCAAGCAAAAATTGTGTTCTATGAAAAAAATAAAATCTACTGGTTCAATTTGCAAGTCAATTAATCACACAGAGGCTTTGTGTTTGTTTGTTTGTTTTTTTGGGGGGGGGGGCATCACTGCCTCTGGTGGTCATGGGCGCTACCCAGGGCTGCTCCTGAAAGCTGTCGCTGGATTTGAACCGCCAAGTCCGCGGGCAGTCCGGCACTCAACCACTTACGCCACCAGGGCTCAGCCCAGTTTGTTTGTTTTCTAGCGACAAAGCCTATACTTCAATGTGCTGGAAGACCTGGTATCTAAATTATAGGCCAGTATTCCCCTTTCTGACTAAACCCATTCTATCCATTATGTTGTTTGGGTCCTTGTCTCCTTGCCTTTGCAGACTCTTTGCCAAGTCATTTTCTTCTCTACAGTAAAAGGTGAATTCAATAGTCATTGTTATGGAGTGAATGCACAGCCTATCTTCCCAAATAGACTTAGGCACACTGAAAACAGGGACTCTCTGCCATTCTCCTGTGACTCACCAGCAACGACTCCTCGACACTGCCCTAATGATAATTTTAAGATCCTAATCCAGATGGACTAGAGAAGGTACACTGGTGGAGAGGGGAGCTGGAGATATGGGGAAACCTGGATGGGTGAGCCCCGTCAGGCCAGTGGTTAAATTGGAGTTTCTGGAAGGGTGGAGAGAAGGTGGGGTAAAGAGATGGAACCAACTGCAAGACTATACACACAAGCTCCTATTTGAAGGACAGGCAACAAAGGAGTGGGTTGGGGGAGAGGTCGGGCAGTGTAAGATATGACAGAACAATAACAATGTATAAAGTATTGAGGATTGGTGGGGAGGAGAGAGCAGGGGAAGAGGGGAAGGGATGGAAAAGCCGATACTCGGGGCTCAAGGGAAAAGACGGATGATTAGAGAATGATAATAGCATCGGACATGTGAAGGTGCCTGGCACAGTATGTTTATTTATGTATTGTGAAAAACGATGTACAAGCCCCCAATAAAATGATTTAATAAAAAAAAAGAATTGAAAAAAAAAAAGACTGAAAAAGGGATATGCTCAAAGGTCGCTTATTAGTTCATTGTTAATATTTAAATAAGAGGTACAAAAAACTAGATTCAGTTAGACGTTTTAAAGTATTAGTGAAAAAAATAATAATGCCTGATGTGGCAGTTGCCTAATCTGGTGTCAATTTGAGGATTAGCGTGTAGAGGTGGAGTGTAGCATGTCAATATGCAGATAGCCAATGAGACTTCTGTGTGGATAAGCCTTTTCCTCTGAGAATTCTGGTACTTCCTTCTGGGAAGCAGGAGACGCTCTCTCACTCCCTTGGAGACACTCAACTGACCAGGCTGACTCCCTGAGAGACATCCCTGAGGAGAAGCCACATGAAACTTCCTTGAGGTGGCCAGAAACTTGGGCCTAGAGAAGCCACGTGGAAACTCCTGTCAGCATGAGATGGTTACACCACTGGATCCAAAGACTTTCTACCCCCTGGCTTGTGGTCGTTCAGCATTTGGGGTCGTTTCATGTGTTTCATGAGTCTGAAGAGGACTTAAGAGATTGGTTATCAGACATAGGGGTTAATATCAGACTTATTGGACTTGGACTGGATTGGGATGTTTTTCTCAATGTTCAATTGCTCTTGTATATAAACCTCTCCCTTATATACATATGCATACATACATAGAGAAACAACTTTGTTTCTCTAGTCTACCCAGACTAACACACCTGACCAAAAAACAACAAAACTGCTATTTAAAGTAGTGTTGTTTGCCATATTGCTTCTTGATTGGCATCTGGCAACATTGTTCGCTTTTATTTGAGAATCATCAGCTGTGATTGATCTTTTTCATTCTTTTCATTGTAAGAATAGGATCCCATTCCTTAAAAGGTAGGTCACTCTGTTTGATATTATTACAAACCCTTAGGCAACTTTTCTTCTCTGAACATATTATATTCTTTTTTGAAAATCTCTGGTCCGAACTTACAGCAGTTGTTCTGACAGTATATTTAGCTTTTTGGACACTTTCAGGGATCACATCAGTCACTCAAAGTATCTCCTGGGAACCTGGAGCATTAACACAAAGCTGAAACGCATGCAAGTGTGTCAGCCTCTGGGGGTTTGGAATTTTTCCTCTGTACATTCTATGCTTTTTTTTTTTTTTACTGAAGTAACAAATGCAAGGTAATAAAATGTATTTCATCGACAGTATGAGTTTATGAAATGAATAAAATTAATACTATAAGCACAGCTCCATCTAGGAATGTCTATCTATGGGTGGAATGAACATTACTCTGGGTACTTAGATCACATTTGGTGCCAGTGAACAGTAAATGAAGAGTGAGGAATGTAACCTTGCCATTTCCACATTGAGCAGCTAGAGAGACACACACTTTAGGAAGAATCCTGACTACAAGGGCCATTTTAACAACCAGTTTGCTGAACTCAACAGAAAATTAGGTATCCGTTCTGCCGAGCCAGTGTGAATTGGCTGAATGCCACCACAGCTATTAAAAGTATTATAGGAGCTCAGCTCGGTAGGCTGGGTTTGCAGATGGGCAGGAAGTGTGCACCC
>PVJH01003169.1:116988-132798 GCA_004026705.1 Nesogale talazaci
GGTAGAGGGGAAGCTAAAGCTTTCTGCTTCTATAACAACTTAGAGGCTCGGAAGTCCACAGGGGCACTTCTACTCTGTCCAGGGGGTTGCGGTGAGTCAGAGTTGAGTAAGAGCAGAGGAGGTTTTGAAAGGAGGCAGGGCTGAGGGCGCCATCAGTATGTATTGACTCTGCATAGACAATTCAGAGGAAAGTCAAGAGCAACTCACTTTTAGCTTTACAAGGGCAATGAGAGTCTACTGCTACTGCAATTCCAGTTCTCACATGCATGAGTTTGTTTCTTCCAAATTGAAGGTGTCACTGTGATTAGTGGAAGGATATAGCCTTGATTTCAAGAGGCATGCTGGCTGAACTTGCGAGACAGATTGGTTTGGTATTTGGGCATTTTCCCCAGCACCATAATTCAAATGCATCCATTCCTCTTGGGTCTTCCTTGTTCACTGTCCAGCTCTCACATGCATATGGGGTGTTGGAAAATATGGTGGCTTGGATCAGGCACCGTTAGCTTTTGTAGGGGGAATGGAGAAAACCCTCAGAAGACAATTTTCAAGCTCCTTTTGCCTTTCTGCTTTGAAAGTCGTACCTTACATTGCAGTGATGTGGGATGCAAAGTACATTCCCCCAATGGTGATCGTTTCCCTTCTATAGCCTAGGTAAGCCTATCTACAGTCTACATTGTCTACTAATTCCTCTAAGACTCAACGAGGAAGAGTGGATGAAATCACAAAGCTCCCCTGTAAGGCCCTAGCAAAATCACAGTCATTAGATGATGGCTGTCACTTTTTAAAAGCCTGCTTCTGCTGGAAGAATTCTTTCAAGAGCCTCAAATGAGGTCAGCTTTCCACTCAGGATTTAATTTGCCTACTTACATTCTCATAGTGCTCTGTACAGATAGACTCTCTGTGGAAACAGAAGAAATGCACAAGATGTGCAAACATATGGCTTTTCCTTTTTATTACCAGCACACAAAGTACATGAAAAAAATAACGACGATTACTCTTTAACTTCTTTATCTCTTATTTCCAAATGCTTTAAATAGGACAGGCAAAGTAAAGCAACAAAGTAAAGTCTATCCCCTGCACTGAAGGCTGACATTTCAACGCTGCATCTCCAAAATGCCAATAGTAAGAGCTGTAAATATTGAAAGAAGGAAAACAAGGGTTTCTTTAGTGCCTCTGTTGTTCCTAGATCCTTCCCCCCAAATAAATGTAACATCCTGTATTATTCCAGAAAGGGAGCTACTTTTTTCTTTTCATAAACTTTTTTGCTTCTTTCAAAAGCTCTTCAACATCTTCCTTCTCTTGGTCTTCCTTCCCAGGCTCCCAGTCCGAGTCTTCGTCGGTTGGCTCGTATTCTTCTTCCTCATCATCTATAAAGCTGTCACTCGGGTCATCCTCAGGAGGCTGTCCAGTGTTATCCTCATCCTCTTCTACGGTGCTTCTCCCTGAAAACAGAAAATCGGTACAGAACACATCAACTGCCATTCAACCTGGCATTCGAGCCATCTAACTGCAGAATGTCTTTCTGCATCAAGACTCAAGACACACACCTAACCATTATACATTTCTAGACGGGGCATGAGAAGAGTCATTTGTGGTTTCTTTTCCTTGTCCAAGCATGATGCCCCCGATAAGAAAATGGTCCCTCAGGCTCATCATCATGGTCCCCTACTAATGTTGTCATTTGTAGTTAGGTATACTGTCCTTCGTTGCCCTTTCTGCTCCTTCGTGTGAGGTGGCAGTGTTTCCCCAGCCCGCTGACATCACCTGTGGAAGAAGGAGTGCATGCAGGCAGCAGCTCTCAGAGGTTTCCTGTGCTTCCACAAGTGCCACTTTGCCTCTGCCACGAGCCCAGAATGTGCCTGAGCGGGCCTGGATGGTCCTTCAGCCTGGATGCTGCACATGTACAGGGCAAAGTCATAGCTAACCGCAGCTGTGACACGCGGGAGGCACAAACCTTCGTTGCTCTAAGACACAGAACCCTGGGGACTGTTACAACAGTCAGCCTAGCAAAATCTGATCGATATACCGGGGAGCATCCACACAACAAAATGGAAAGATGCGGGTTTAAATATTATGAAAGCTTTTGTTTTACAGATCTAAGATATTCTTAGCATTGGTGTTTTGATAAACAGCAGGATTCCTATGGCAACAGCCACTAGTATTTATAGATTTCTAAATAAGATGATCAAAGCAGACGCTCTTGTCTCCAAATTATTATTATTATTATTATTATTATTATTTTTGCATCCCACAGTTTGACTTTCCTTCCACATTGTGCGACAGAACTGATTTATTTGGGTTTTGTTTTTTTTTTGGCATCACTGCTCTCCGGTGGTGGGAGTAGGAGGCCCAGCCCCACTGCTGGAATTGAACCTCCGTCCCAGTGGGCCGTAGTCCCGGGCACAACCACTACGCCACTGGGGCTCAGCCCAGAACTGATTTAAAATACAGCTGGGAGAGATTCTCGAAGACCTGGAACATTTAAGAAACAACTAGGGAGATCTCCTCAATGACAGCGAGCCCTCTCTGCCATACTTTGGGAGGCCTGGGTTAATCTCCTCTTAAAATGTTCACATGCAAAGTAGGAATGAACACCAAGACTGTTCACTGCGAGGACATGATGAGGCTGATGACGAAGAAAGAAGTGTTTTATCTGAACATGCTGGCTTGGGAGGGAGTGGGGGAGGAGACATGCACGTCACTGTTCTAGCTGAGGCGGCAGTCAGTGGTGGCTCCAAACTAGGATGTTTCGAGGGTGCTGGATGAAGGCTGCCTCCCGGAGGTGGGGACATTCCATCTTTTGGCTTTGGGGGCTTTTGTACAGTGAGGTTAGCCTTGCCAATATGTATAGTTTCCGGTGCGTCACCTAGAAGGTGAGGCAATGTTCACGCATCACCCTCCATCTCTACACCCCTCAGGCTTGCTTGCCGGCTCTTCCCCACCCCCAGGTGTTTTCACAAGCACCCTCTGCTGACCTCTCTTCCTAACAAGGCGCTGATGCGATCAGCTTCCTTTCGGGCGCCCTCTCAGTGGACCAGAAAACCAAAGGACTAGGCACCCCCTCCTTTCTGGTAAAGGCAGGGGGGTAACAGGGTGCCAAAACATGGGGTGGCTGGGAAAGCATGGACTCTCCAGGGAGGTAGGCGGCAGGGCAGAGAGTGCAGCTTGGGCGACTACGGGGAGCCATTACAGGTTGCCTTTATGTGTCCCCCCACATCTCCAAGAGTTTCATGAAATAAATGTGTTCAGAAAAACAATTCTCCCCACGTCTCATCTCATGTGTCCCATGCTTCTAGAGTGTGGACAGACCCTCCACGAGGAAGCTGACATTTTTTCTTGGAAAAATTCCACTTGTCCTCCACCACCTTATTGAAGCCCCCTCGTGTGGCTCGTGTATTTTGGACAGGTTGTCAAGAGAGGCCAGTCCCTGAAGGACTTCCTGCTTGGTAATGGTAGAGGGGCGTGGAAAACGACAAAGACCTCAAGAAGGTGGATTGACCCAGAGGCTGCAACGACAGACTTGACTAGATGAGTGACTAGGAAGATAGTGCACGGCTGGGCGGGGTGGGGGTGGGGTTCTGTTGTCCACGGGGTCGCTTTCAGCCTGAACTGACTGGACAGCACTAATGGCAGGAACAACTGCCTCCTGCTGCATGCTACACATCAAAGTTGATGGCACCTAACATTTCAACACGCTTCCATGAGTGACAAACCTTTTATCAGCCAAATCTAGCAGACACAGAGGGTTAAATGAAACCAACTTGACAGGAGCAAAGAACCATATCTTTCTCCCTTGGAATCGCTGGTGGGTTCAAACGGCCGGTCTTGTGGTCGGCAGTCCAGTGCAGCACTCACCCACCAGCCCTCCCCAGTCCCAGGCAGGAGAGAGGGCACAGCCAGCTCTAGGATCCAGCTCAGTGTGCTCTGTTAATGATGCCAGCCAGGAGCTTTGTTAGCAGGGGTTCCACCTTGGAGGAACCAATGATTGAGTGGACCCTATGATCGCAAATTCATTTAACGACTCAGAAAATTACACACGGCTAAAGATCTTCTGGAAGGGAGTTGAGTGTCATCCCTGCTAGTAATCTGAAGGCCATTTCGGAGAAATGTCAGTGCTTGCCTTTCTGTGTGACAGGTCCAGGCCAATAATAAAATGTAATGAACTTGGAGTAGGCTGGATTTGTGCTGCTCTAAGTTATTACATGATTTCCTGAATGATCATGGAACTAATTTCAGGGAACAGGCTCTTCACCTCTGAAAATAAGCATGGCAAGTAGCTAATTCAGTGTGACAGTTTTTTTTTAATGCCAATATGGCACCTGTGAGAAGATAGGGGTGGGGTTTAGCCTTTCAATTAAGCCTTAGTTTGATGACCTCCTTTGGAGGAGTGACCGAGGGAAATGGCTCTTTGGAGGCTGGGCCCCTCTGCCTCTGTCTCTGTTTGATGAGCCATGCTGACACTTAACATGAGCTCTGTAAGCCGATCACCACCATTGGACCCACACACTTCTGCACCCATTGGGCTATAATCTTCTCGCCTTCTGCATCACTGCTTGTGGCTGCGGGAGTCTGAAGCGGGACTTATGGATGAGCACTGGACTTGTGGGCTTGACCTGGACTGGGCTGTTTGCGTGCTATGAAATTATGTCTTGGTACCAAGCTCTCTTACACATCTATGAGTGTCACGGGATTTATTTCTCTGGTCGACCCTGCCTAACACACTCAGAGATAAAATATCTCCTCTATCCATAAAAGCCACGTGTTTTCATGCATAAAAAGGATGTGAAGAACACTGGCTGAAAGTGGCCTGACAAGACCGATGCATGTGGCCCCTAACTGGGCACCGTGACGCTGATGCCACAGAAGCTGGGTGTCTGGATTCAACCTGCTGAAATGAGTTAGGTGCACCCACACCTCGCTAGGGTACTGTTGGCTACATGGAAACTAGGAAGAAAGCTTCTCGTACAAGGAAGCTTCTGAAACGGGTGGCTTTCACCCCCACATCTAAGTCTGGAGAGCACTGTGGGCCACACGGGGTACAATGGAGAGTGCTGGTTTTGCATGAAGAAAAGAGTTTTTCACCGAGTGGGTTGTTTCTGCTCCCAGATTGTGTTCTGGTATAGACCTAGGATGCATATGGCATGTTAACATCTTCACAACGATACGATAAAATCTATATACTAATGATCATGCTCATATTAATTCAAGAGATACTTAAGTACAATATCTTTAATGACAAAGATGCATTATAAACTCTAAGAACAAGCATTCTAAACACTGCCTACTTTCATTAGGAAAGACTCATTTTCTTTTATGTACTACACTCCTAGCTCGTCACTGGTAAGTCTGCATTAGAGAAGACCCACTTAGTTATACGCAATGTTTTCTCTTTTATCCAGGTTATTGCGGTAGCCCTCTCTTATTCTGTGTTCTCTGTCTCCCCCACAGTCAGCAGAAGCTGAGAGAATGTCATGTAGGTCCCACGGCTGCTGCCGGGAGGCACTGCTGGGTGTATTACAGGGGAGAGCGGCCTCAAGCGGCAAAACAGCACTGCCCCCATAGCATTCTCTAGCCAGGAATCGCCAAGGGTCTTTCCTATGCTGCTGTCGCTGGTGACTCCGAACCACTGATCTTTAAGTTAGCCCTGAGAGAGTGCACCTGCGGGACTCCTCTACATCTCACAAGGCTCCCTGGGGGCACGGTGGCTGTGCACACGGCTGCTGACTGAGAGGCTTAAACTTGTCACGACATGGGAAGACCAGTGTTGCAATCTGCTTCCATAAGATGACAACCTTGGAACCCTCGTGGGGCAACCCGACCCTGCTCTCGATGGTCATGATGAGTCTAAATCAACTTGGTGGCAGTGGGTCTAGTTTGGTTGAACGTTTCTTAATCGCTTTCTTGCAAGATTTCTGTTTCTATTTCTGGAAGAAAATCAACAACAGCACACATGAACACATGTGCAGACAATTGCAGAACTCGAGAAATATTAAGATGTCTTTAAGAACAATATTCTGAATTTTTAGCTTTCAGTGATATCAATAGCCTAGAATGATGCATACCACATGATATTGGACACGAGAAAGAACAACTCTAGCTGTCAGCTGTCTAACCTGGAGCGTGCATTCCTTTAAACACTGTTAATAGCGAAGGTAGCTAACAAAGAAATAAAATCAATGTTCCTGGCACTGATTAGTCTAGCATTCTCTATCTTATGCCAAAACCACAACAGTCTGCAAGAGTGTGGAAAGTTACTGAGACTTTAACCAGTGTGTGTGATGTATAAGAGGCTCAAAAGATGACCGCAGTGAGACACAGAAAACATAATGGTATGCACTATGTCAAGTGTGAGCAAATACAGCAGAACCTCAAATGGCCTGAAATGATTGGGAAGAGCTGCAAGTAAGAAATTAAACAGTTAAGAGTTTATATATAATCTTTACTACATCATAGTATGACAACATTACCTCAAATTTAACACGTTGGAAAAAAGTCCTACCTACTTTTTCCTAGTCTTCTACCTACTCCATTCTGACTCACAGTGACCTTACAGGACAGTGTAGAACTGCCCCTGTGGGTTTCCAGGACTGCAGCTGCTTATAGAAGCAGAAGTATTATCTTTCGTCCATAGAAAGGCTGGTAGTTTCGAACTATCAACTTTGTGGTTGGCAGATTGATATGTAACCTACCACACCACCATGTCTTAGCCCACATTTTTCTCCCACTTGGTCCCAGATCTTCTAATGTTCTTTTTGTCAGAGCACTTGGTAGAGGTAGCCAGGCACCATCTAGTTCTTCTCATGGCAGGATCATAAGGGCCTGAGATTCAGGTGGTCCATTAGTTGGCTGACTAATTGTTTCCATATGCTTTTGATTTTCTTCATTCCTTTTTTCTCCATATGGATAGAGACCTTCAAGTGGAATTAGATGGCCACTCACAAACTTTTAAAACTAAAGTCAGCACTCACTGCAGTGTGTGATATAGAACATTGTATTCATGGCCTGTTATTCTAATTGACTTTAAGTCTTCCAAGCTATGGTTGTGAACTCTCTGGCTCTGCAAGGTGTTTGGTTATGTCTAAGAATCTTTTGTAACTTTCCCCTCCTCTATGCTCCACCAATTTTATGGACATATTTGGAGCGTAAGTAAACGTACATGTGGAAATATCCTTTGTAAAACATACGTGCCTGTGTGTATTCATGAGTGTTGTCTCACTTTGCCTCCTACACCAATTCATAGTGTCTATAGCCAAGTATCTATTTATCTACTTGTGGATCACTGTTACTGCATTACTATATAACAGTATTGGCCTCTGTTACTTTTAACTCTTGCACTTCAAGCAACCATTTATTTCATATATATTATTATTTCTGATTGCTTTACTCACATATTCATTCCTATAAAGAGCCACAGGCTCAGAACCCCACAGAGGCTGTTCTGCTCTGCCCTCCTGGGTTGTCGAGGGTCAAAGCGAACTTGATGGCAGTGAAGAGAGACTGGAGGACCCTCAAGACTAGAACCTGCCATCATTCTCCAGCCTGGAATCAACCTCATCACTGTGGACCAACGTCAGCTACATAAAAGTCTATACACAGAGAAGGTATGTGCTTCTTAGAATACTCAACAATTTAAGATTAAAAAAGGCAACAATCATGGACAAAGTTCAGAGGAAAGGTGAAATGGAAAAAGTAAACTCAAGGAGAAAATGGGATAAAGGATGTTCCGTTGTGAAGATTACGACCAGTGACATGAAATAACATGTATGCAAACTGTTGAAAGAAAAACTGATTTATTCTGAAGCCTACCTATCACCCACATCACAATATTGTTCTAAGTCTATGACTACACTTAAAAAAACACAAAACAATCTAACCTTTTCAATAGAATTTAAAAAGTTTCTTTTAAAAAGAATATGCTCAGCAAATACTTCCAGTGGGGTGGGAGGTGGGAGACGGGGAGGGTGAGGGGGTTGGGGGAAGAGACAATAGATGTGGGAGGGGGAGGGGACACTAGAATGGATGAACAGGCAGTGAGTTCACAACTCATTTTAAAAGCTATTTAACCACGGGGCAGGGGGAGGAAATGTGCTAAAATTGAGGTCATGCTTGTACAACTCTTTTTGATATGATAGAATTATTGAATTGTGTAATGTGTGGATGAAGTACCAGTAAAACTACAAAAACAAACCCCCCCCCAAGTTACATCATTTCTAAAGAAGGAAGTTATTCCTTCCACCATAAATGCTGCATCATTAGATATAGTTCCTGTACAGAAAGCTTAAAATGTCAAAGATAACCTCCACATGCACCGCACTAAAGGGAACACATATCAAGTTCTAAAATATGTTTCAATAAAAAATATCAAGTGGAATTCCCTTCTGGTTAAATGAGTCACTTTCATCACAACTACAAGTTGGCTATGTATATGCACATACACATGTATATGAATGCAGCCTTGATTGCACAATTTATTTTCTGCCAGCAGCAAAACCATGTGCTGAATTAGACTCAATATTATGTCAACGATACAGAAAATTAGAATCATAAAAGGAAAATGCTTGGCATGCAAAGCAGGGGAAAGAGAAAGTCAAGTTGATGGATGTAAACATTTGCTGGCTGCCTCTCTGCTTGTCTACCCATTCTTCTCTCTCCCTTTTCCAATGCTGTAGCTCGCATTGGGGATCCCCATGGTTCCAAGGAAAGTGATCCAAACTCCAGTTCCAGGAGGGACATAAATTAGTCAACAGTCATAGTAATCCGTTCAAAGGAACGAACATGACCTAAGCCAGTGGCTGTTGGGTGTCCTCGAGTCAGGTCTTCTCATCGTGACCTATGTACAACAGAAAGGAAGACTGCACGTCCTCCACCACCGTCCCCATTGTTCCTATGCATGTGCCCACTGTTGCACCCAGTCAGCCTGGCTCGCCGAGGGCCTCAGTCAGCAAGACGAGCACATTTTCATAACGTGCCTCTGTAGATGCAAGTGCTTATAACACAAATGCTCACTGTCATAATTGAGCAGTGCTGTCCACAGACCCTCAGATGGGAAGAAAGCCAGCCCCAGGATGCCAATAAGCCCTCTGAAGACAGATTGATAGACGGATATCAGGCCTTTGATGACATTAGTAAGTGACAGCAGAAACTCTTGTCTGATTCAGCCCTACCACTGGGCTTTTCAGTGACAGGAGTCAATAAGTTCTCATTATCTCTCATGCCAGTTTGAGATTTTGTTTTTAGATGACCACAAACAAAAGAATCCTACATTAACAGAATATATGTGTACTGTATGGAAAACACAGAAAAGGCTTATCATTTGTTTTTAATCTACAAAAAGTAATTGAAATCAGCAATTCAAAAAATGAAGAGAAGAAAAAGAGGCTTCCAAAAATGTGCAGCAGCTGAAAACGAGCCCATACTTAAGAGGGGAATCAGTCTAAAGTTTTATCTCTAGTTTCCGGAAGCCACACTTCTTACCTGGAAGGTTGCTATGTTTATATTCTATCTTGTGTTGAGGATTCTTCCTAAAAGAGAAAAAGAAAAGAATCGTAAGTAAGATCTTGTTTTCCATATCTAGTCTACACTCAGGGAGTGCTCTCCCGATACTAAAAAGTAGTAGGATTAACTGGCATGTAAATAAGAGGAGGCCCCCAAAGGCCTCTCACTGAAAATATCTGTCCTTTGTTTTGCCACTTATTTTTCAATTACAGTGCCTACTTGAGTGCCGGTTCCATGCCAGCACATGTTTACATGCAAGACAGAGCAGTGAAGACCAAGTTCCTCCCTCATGAACTTACAGTCTAGAGAAAGGCTGAAGGAGCCCAGAAAATGGGAAAGACCATCTTCCTAATCTGTCATACACATAAAAGCATAAAAGAAATATGTAGCATATAAAATAAATGAAAAACTCTAAGATGTACATAGATAGGATGGAAGGGGACTGTTGAGGCTCTTCTTGAAACCTAATGGAAAAAAGTACACCAATCATTTGTTATGTGAAAAATATTACCAGGAAAGTCAACTTGCACTGAGAAATTCATACAACGTATTCTAAAGTCAGTATTCAAAAACAGAAGAAATTTCTCAAAGACCCTTTGAATATAGGCATTGTGGTCCCTTGCATCATGTCATTAGATAAATATTTGGGGGCTTTACCTACTACACATGACATGCTACCGAAAACGAAAAACTGTCGAGCTGCAAAATTCCAAAGCAACTGACTGATCATGATCCTTTGATGGGCACTCCTATCTTAGGGGACTGGCACAGGAGGACTGGGTTACTGACATGAGTTCATCTGTACAACTTCCTGATATGCTTGTGTCAGGAGCAACTATTCTTACTTGGTAAAAGTTCATTCATTTGTTATTAACTGTTTCACTATCTTTTGGTTGTAAGCTAGTAGTGAGGATGAACTCCACGAGAAAACATACATTCTTGCTCGTAACAATGCAGGGAGAAGAGACAGGCTCTACAAAGTATTTTCTCGATGGAAAATAAGAAGATCTTTGAAGATGGGAAATAGACGTCATGACTTTCTAACCCTGTAAAAAGTGACAGTCTTGTGAGCTCACCGGGGGCAGTGCCACCTGGCCCTATAGGGTCACTGTGAGCCTGCAGCACCTTAAGGACAGTGAGGTGTTGTTTCAGTGGTGGTGGAATGGGATGTCTGGGAGATAGTTAGTAGGTCCAGCCTTTAGACTTCCTTTAAAAAAACAAAAACAAAACTAGTAGCCTCAAAGCTGTTTACTGAAGAGAGCCAAAGAAGGTGGAAGGCAGCCCCCACTGGCAGGGTGGGGTAGAGCAAGCAGCAGAGCTCCGGGCCTGCTCAGCAGCTCTTGCCACCGCCCTGGGCAGCTTGCTGTTGAGGGGCAGCTTGAAGAAGCCGTCAGACTGCAGGCACACAGCTCTTCTCCAGAGCCTCAAAACGACATGCGAAAGCCTTCCGATTCGGGAACTCCTCCAGGCACTTGGGCGCAGACATGCGGTTCGGGTCTAAGACATCATAGGGGAGGAAGTCCACGAAGGTGAGCTTTCCCCCAGCGAACCACGAGAACTTCCACAGGAACAAAGAAAACGGTTTGAGGTTTCCAGGCAACTGTTCCAAGTGCTGTGGCTTAGCTTTTCATGGTCAGGGCTGTAGCAGACCTGGAGGAGTTGCATGCAGAAATACATGATCTGGTTCTTCGTGATGTCCCCCCGAATTTCCTCTTCTGTGTCACCACACATGCTGTGCATGAGGGCGACGTAGCGCAAGATGGCATTGCTCTCTGAGTGATCTTGTTCTTCCCGTCTACAAGGCAGGGCAAACTAGGAAAGTGCAGCTCTAGCTTGAATCTCATATCCAGCTACTGGCTTCGATCGTAGTGGGGAGCTTCCCCCCACTGCAGCGCGTCTCCTCATAAGCTGTCTCGGTGAACTCCAGGAGCAGGCGGATGGTGAGCGCCCGCCTGTGGATGTCCCTGTAGGCCAGGAGCAAGGATTGAGTGGAGAGGCTCCTGTAGTTTCCGTGCCAGGCAGGGCAGCTAGACTTCCTTTTTCTGAAGTTAAATTTACCCTTGTTGTTCATTTTTCTTGACTTTTTAACAGGGCAAATAAGCAAAAGACCCCAAAAAACAAAAACAAGACACAAACAAACAAAAACAAACTAAATAATTCAATATAACTTAGGTAATTATAATATATGTGTGTGTATATATATATATATATATATATATATATATATAGAGAGAGAGAGAGAGAGAGAGAGAGAGAGAGAGACAGACAGACAGAGACAGAAACAGAGAGAGGCAGAGGGACAGAGAGACCTAGTAGGGTAGTGGTTATGCATTGGGTTGTGATCTGACTGGTCAACAGTTCAAAACCAGCAGCAGCTCTAGGGAGAAAGACTGACCTTTCTACTCCCACAAACAGTCATAGTCTTGGAAACTCATGGGGTGGGGTGTCATTATAAATCTTCATTGATTCAGTGGCAGAGAGTAGGTTATATGTGGGTTCAATAATATGCTATAGACAGATCTAAATTTGCCCAAGTCTTCTCACTCAACTTCATATTCTCCCATCTCTTAGATGAACTGCCAAACTCTCATAAAGTGGATCTCTAGCCTTAAAACTCAATCCACGGCATGCAAGCAGAAGCACAGAAGGTACGCTATAGGAAGAGGCTCTCCTAGGGCAAGCAGCCAGTCCACTTGCTCACAAACTGATGTGCAGTGTGGGCTCAGAGAGGGGAAGTTGTTGCCCAGTGTCTAGGCTTTCCAACTTGGCTTGTGAACTTGGCACTTGAAATGTGACTGGTGAAGCTAAGGATCAGAATTTTAAATTTTATTTAACTTGAATCAATTTACATTTAAACACAAATGCCAGATGCTAGGGCCTATCATATTGAACAATGTGATTTTTATTTTAAAAAAGCAGCAGAAAAAGAGACCCTAGCCATGATTATTTAAAAATTAATTAAGGGGGAACAAAAAACCCAGCTCTTCTCCATATAAGATACTCATCTCAAAGAGCAAAAACCCTTTAGGTCTAAATTATATCACTGAAATTGTTTGTCAGCGAGGATAGTGATGAAAATCAGTACAATTTCAACGTGAGACTCCTGGATTAGCCATTTGGATTTTGCCTCAGCTCCAACTTGCCCATTGTCAGAGAGGGGCAACACCAGAGGGGCAACCAAGCCCTTGAGGTTTTCCGACAGTGAGTGATAAACCCCAGGTGATGGGTCGGGCGGGGGACAGTGGGGAGAGATCAGTATTGGCCAGTTGTCCACTCATGGGGCGTTCAAGAAAGGAACACAGAGCACTTGTTCCCTGCCCAGGCCCAATGTCAGTGTAAATGACATCACGGCATTGCTATTATCGTCCATCTCTTCTGCTTTTATAACCTTTCCTGTATTAATGAACATTAAAGACAGTGCAAGAGTGCAACCACAGTTAATTAGGATCTTAAGTTAACAGTGATTCTGAAGTGGAAAAAATGATTGCACAACAGGTTGTGTGTTGGGGTAATTAACCCAAATATGACCTCTGGATGGGAAAGAAACTCCACGTTGAGAGAAATAAAGTGGACAAGTTAGATGTGACCAAGGGCACCACAAATGAACAGAGCTTCCACGATCATTCATTGGCGGGTCTCTCCATACTGATCACACTGGCACGGGTCACCGACCTATTTAATTCATTATTTATTAAAGAACAATAAGAATGAGACACTAGGAGAGGTGGGACAGAAAAATAGGGGCTTTCAATTACAGAGTTCTTCTCTGTCTTTTAATCTGGAGGAGGAGTGGTCTCTTGATACTTGCTTTTGGTAATGTGTCAAGAAATTTCACATTTACAAAAAAGTGGCAAGAAAAGTATACTGAAATGCTACCCACCTCCTTTCAGATCCCCCAAGGATGTATGTACATATGTGCCTTGCTTCTTTCTCGCTCTCTGCCAACAGCTATTTCAGATTCAGAGAGTCCCCCTTTCCTCATTTAATGCATGATTGCTTCGGGTGCCAAGCAGCCTTATCTTTTTCCATTTTTCCCTGAACAAAGCAGGATTGTTGAGAGGATAAATATGGTCCTAATTGCTTAGTAGAGTTGTTCTTTCAACAGCTGCTTTATAAGTTCTTAATAAATGAAAGCCAGAGTGTAAAAATGAGTACACAAACAAAACAAGCGTATAAACAAAGACTCAAAGTTTATGTGCCAATACATCAGTTGTCAGGCTGCAATGATTCAAAGGGAAGGTTATTTTTTAAATAGGAAAGTGAAGAAGTTTCAGAAAACAGGACGCACTGATAAAACTTTAAAAAAGGATCAGAAGATGGTCTTCACTTTCCCATCATCTTGGAGCACATCTACAGTGGAACTCAGACACATACCCTATCCATGTATTCTATCCTTACATATAATAATCTGAAATATGACAAGTCATTTCAGAATAAATGAACAAATACATATATACATACAAAGTTTCAACTTTTCTATATTCTGAAAGAGAAAATTTAGTCCCCAAACTTTAATTCAGGGCTGAGCCGCGGTGGCGTAAGTGGTTGAGTGCGGGACTGCGGCAGCTCTCAGGAGCAGCACTGGGTAGCGCCCACGGCCACCAGAGGGAGTGATGCCCCCCACCCCCGCCAAAAAAAAACAAAACTTTAATTCAAAAGAAGAATAAAATTTCAGCTCTAGTAATACCTATCTGCCAGGGAGCAGATTTTTCTTTTCTGCTCTTCTAAAAGCTCCCACACATTCCAAAGATAACACACTATTTCCAGACAAAAACACTAGGGTCAGCATGTAATATAGGCCATAAGAAGATAGCTGAGATTGTCCTTGGAAATGATGAAACGGAATATCCTGTGTAACAGGGTCAATTGTGTTCTGTTTTGGAAATTTGTAATGTACTACTTATAGGTGATAAGTACAGCTCACAGAATTGACTTAAGACAATGACACAAGCAAAAACGACAGTATGCCACAAGCAAAAGCATATTTATGATACAAACATTCAAAATTTTTTTAAGGTTTCTATTGACTATATCACAGAGAAAGCTAATTTCCCTGATTCTGAAGATTGTCAATGTACTCAAATTGCTTTGCACTTACTATAAAGTTAATGATCAGAGTACTCATTGAGTCCTTTTACATAAGCCAAATTTAAACTATGTGAGAATTTCCTGCCATTAGCGATTCATATTACTTCCGAAGGAAACAATGAAAATCTGACAATCATATTAATCAGACCCTACTGCAATCAGGTTCCTGAGATACAGAATGCTCAGCATCAAAGGACACTTAAGTCTAGTCAATCCATCACTCAGGTCAAAAAGGAATACTTCATAAATGCTTAAGAGAGAGATGCCACTTTGTCTTGGATTCGTGCTCATCTGACTTTTAAAATTTTAGATCGCTAGCATGCTATTGGGGAGATGGCTCAGCTTTGAAGTTCAAACAAACTGGGTCAAAATTAGAGATCTACCCGATTCTTGTTCATTGTGTGACTCAGAGCAGTTCCATGAACTCACACTGTTCTGTATCAGTGAAGGAGGGATGTAATACTGCTTACCCTAGCAGGTTGTTCCAAGGGGGTGAATGAAGAAATGTATGTAAACATTTATAAGCTATTAAGCATTTTGCAGATGTCAGCTATTAGGGTACAAATAAGAATCAATTTCAATTTAAGATGTCTAACCCTGGTTTGGCCCCAAAGCAACCTGATCTCAGAAATTCTAAGTGCTACTGAAAGTAACTGCGAATTAAGACTAAATGGCTAATTATTTTCCTTTGATAGTACATCAAATTCTGGTTGTGGATCTCCAAAATTTTACTTTATATACTTAGAGAATATTTTCTAATATTTGGCTGTGCCCATTCCATTTTCAAGCATCAACTACTAGATAACAAGAAAGAATGTGCTTTTTTACTGAGTAAGTGGCAACTGTGTATGGGCACAGATATGAACATATTAAATAACTTCTAAAGATGGTGCCAAATCCAATCCAGGTCTTTACCCCACCAATGAATGAAATTTACTAGAATCCACTCATGAAAGATTTACAAGAGTTCCCAAGGGAGTGCCCAGGATATACTTTGGGGCCAGGATGTGGCACCCCATAGAACTCAACCAGGGGACATTCTTGGAGGTTCACGAATAGACCTTGAATTATTTACAGGTTTTTCTTTCGTTATTATTATTTTTATTATTTTTACTTATTTATATACTTTTACTGGACATTTTTCTTGTTGTTGTGGTCATCGTTTTGCTTTCTTTTGTTGCTTCTTGCAATGTCTTGATTTTTTGTATATATTATAATCTCTGCAAG
>PVJH01003169.1:132898-148479 GCA_004026705.1 Nesogale talazaci
GAGTACTGTAACAGGGAGAAATTACTGAAATCCAAATGATGGATGAGCATGATAGTGGGACAAAAGGAAAGTAAAAGAAAATAGAGGAAAGAACTGGGAGGTAAAGGGCATTTACAGAGGTCTAAATACAGGCATGAACATAAATATATTTATATATGATAACGGGGAAATACATTTACATGCATGTACTTATAGGGTTAGCATTAATGCAGGAGATGGACATTGGACCTCCACTCAAGTACTTCCTCAATGCAAGAACACTTTGTTCTATTAAATTGGCATTCCTTGATGCTCACCTTCCTGACCCAATCACTGAAGACAAATGTGTGTGCACAAGCAAAAGTGGTGAAGAAAGCTGATGGTGCCCAGCTATCAAAGATATAGTGTCTGGGGTCTTAAAGGTTTAAAAGTAAATAAGCGATCATCTAGCTCAGAAACAACAAAGTCCACATGGAAGAAGCACACTGACCTACGTGATCACGAGGGGTTAATGGAATCAGTTAGCAGTTATCAAAGAACAAAAATCGTATCATTGCATACCCACTGTCCTGATATGATGACTGAAGACAAAGGTGTGCATAAGCAAATGTGGTGAAGATAGTTGATGGTGCCCGGATATCAAAGATATAGCATCTGGGATCGTAAAGACTTGAAGAAAAACAAGCAGTTATCTAGCTCAGAAGCAACAAACTCCCATGGAAGAATCACACCAGTCTGTGTGACCATGAGGTGTCAAAAGGATCAGGTATCAGGCATCAAAGAACTAAAAATTATATCATTATAAATGAGGAGTAGTACAGAGTGGGGACCCAAAGCCTATCTGTAGGTGAAGCCACATCCCCTTACAGAAGGGTTGTGGGAAAGGAAACAAGGGTACAGTGTAGCAACAAAGAAATACGCAACTTTCTTCTAGTTCTTAAATGTCCCTCCCCCTACTATCATGATCCTGATTTGACCTTACAAATCCAGCTAAACCAGGGGATGTACACTGGTACAGCTAGGAACCGGAAACATGGGGAGTTCAGGGTAGATGATCCCTTCAGGATCATCTTGAGATTGGCAATACTGGGAAGGTGGAAGGAAGGTGGAGTAGAAAGAAGGAACCAATTATAAGAATCTACATACAACTTACTCCTCCCTGGGGGATGGACAACAAGGAAGTGGGTAAAGGGAGACATCCAACAGTGTAAGAAGATATGACAAAATAAATAATAAATTATCAAGGGTTCATAAGGGAGGGAGGAGTGGGAAGGAAGGGGAAAAAATGAGGACCTATTACCAAGGCCTTACATAGAAAGCAAATGTTTTGAGGATGATGATGGCAACAAATGTACAAATGTACTTTGCCTACAATGGATGGATGTATGGTGACAAGAGTTGTATGAGGCCCCAATTAAAAAAAGAAAAGATATTTTTAAAAAGTAGTCTGGCTCATGATTTATTTTAAAAGGAAGAAGTGGGCGAACGAGCTGATATGAAGCAAAGAGAAGACTGAAATGTGACTCTTGGGTTGGGGACTGAGCACTATGTAATGTATACAAGTTACTTAAAAGGGAGGGGAAATATGGGGAGCAGGTACTGGGGGCCTAGATGGAAGGAGGATGTTTCGAGAATGATGATGGCAACAAATGTGCAAATGTAGTCTGTATATATGTATTGATCATGACAGCAGTTGTATGAGCCCCCAATAAAATGATTTATATTAAAAAAAAAGCTAGGGGAGGCTTTTGAAAAACTTGTTACATAATCAAACAGAAGCTTTTAAGCAGATAAGTTGGGCCACATTAAATTGAGTGCTCTTGGCTAGGGAGTGAGAATAGAATAGAGAGGGAAGGAGGTAGAGAATTGAGTCCTGTGGTCCTCTAATATAAAGGTAAGGAAGAAGAGGAGAGAGCAAAAGATGCTGAGGAAGAGTCACTAGGAACATCGTGAAGTGGGCTGTGAGCCTATGACTGTATTACTCCGTTCTGGATTTCTTCACTATTGAATGAACGACACTAGCATTTTCCCAGAGGAACTGAGGTCAGGAAAATCAAATAACCTCTGTAAAGCTGTGCTACAGAATTAGTATTACCATAACTAGAACCTAAGGCGCTTGCTTAAAAAATGAGTTACCACTCCATCATCAAGAGCTACCTAAGGGTTCATTAGGTAATGTGTACAGAAAACTACATTTTGTTTGTTTATTCTAAAAAATGTAACATCTAGGTTGATTCTAAATGAACCAAAAAAATGGCTCTACAGCACCTTCTGAAATAGTAATTTATGACATACTAAATGGTCGATATCTGTTGAATGGATAACCATACTATATTTTCACTTTTATTATTCCAAAATAACTTTCTAAAAACTTGAAGCAAACTCATTAATCTTATGTTATTAAATATCTAAGCCTTAAAATTTAAAAGAGAATAAACAGATATGGTCTTTAAATAATAGAGAGCAAACCAATATAATAGGAAGTAGTCGATTTGCTGAAAATCACCACAGTTTACTATGCCTGCCAAGAATTTACTCTGTAAATTCTTAAGTGTGGATAATTAATATGAAATGAATTAAAAATTATAGCAAAGTTTTATAAAAACTGTAGATGAAATGGTAATCATTTACTCTAAGATACTTTTTGCCAAGATCCTCAGGATCAAATTCTTACACATGATTTAAAAACTTGTAGTGGCAAATGATGATAGATAGATTACTTCCTCTCTTAAGATAGATTAAGATGCTATCAATTTTGATGATACTTAGCAATAAGTGAGATAACTGATAGCATCACCTGATTCAAACCTCAACTATCTGACAAGAGTTTTCCTAATAAAACCTGATTTTGGGGCTGAGCCCCGGTGGTGTAAGTGGTTGAGTGCGGAACTGCAGCCCGCGGGCTTGGTGGTTCAAATCCAGCGGCGGCTGGGTAGTGCCCACGACCACCAGACGCAGTGATGCCCACAAAACAGAACAACAACAAAAAACAAAAAAAGAAAACACTTGATTTTGTCTTAAATAAATAATCTAGAGTTACACTAAGCACATATGTACATATGTACATAGCTTCTAAAAATCACTATCTTGTTCTTTGAAACATATATCAGCAAAATAATCAATGAAGAGAACAAACATTATAAGTCAAAACAATTTCCTAATGCAAAAGAAAAAATAGCAACAAATTAGACCATAGCCATACACTTGAATCAGCAAATAACAAGAGAATTTACTTAGTATGAAATATGTTTTGAAGAAATACATTACGCCTGGCGCAAAAGACTGTATCACATCAAGTGCACTTATAGTTAATAATTGATATAATTCTACTGTTTTAAACAGAAAGACACTATATAGTGTGTGTATATATATAATTTATTTATATTTATTTAGACAACACAGGCTAGGGGAGCAGGACCATCTCAGTGGACATCAAATCCAATTGGCATAACAAGGTTCATAAAGACAATGAAAAATAAAAGACAATGCTCTCCAGTCTACTTTGCTGAACAGCAGCTAGGGTCTTAAAAGCTCATACACAGACATCTAAGCTATCTAATGACAAAAATCCTAAAACACACAGAAACACTTAGTCTAGCAAACTAATGGGACAGATAAACATCAGCCTTCACAACTCTGAGACCAGAACTAGATAGTGCGCAGCTACCACTACTGACTTCTCTGAGAAGATCACATTTAAGGTCCTGGATACAGCGAGATAAAAATATGGAACAAAACCTCAAGATTATAAAAAGAGACCAGGTTTACTGGTCTGATCATCTGGTGGGACCCCCAAGAGTTTGACACTCAGTCTGAAACGGAACTCACCTTTGTGTTAGCATAATTGGCCATTGAAGATAAAAAGGACATTGTTTATCCAAGGATAAAGCACAGGGGGTTAGGGATGAAAACAGGAGGAAATACAATCAGTGATAGTGCAATGAGGGCAGTGTGATGACCAAGAGGAATCACAATGTCTATGAACTGCTGCATGTAATAATGGTGATCTGCTCTGTAGAATCTTCACTTAATTGACAATAAAAAGTTGAAAAGGAAACTATAAAACATTAACAGATGGAAAAAAATAAAAACGGAAAGTTAAAAAAACACATGAAAATTGAACTGTACCTTACTTAAAAATCATTGCATAATAAAAGTTAAAATTGAAGTTTAAAAAATGGTGGGCTGAGCCCCGGTGGCGTTAAGTGGTTGAGTGTAGGACTGCGGCCCGTGGACTTGGCGGTTCAAATCCAGTGGCGGCTCTCAGGCACGGTATTGGGTGACCCCCACAACTACCAGAGGGCAGTGAGGCCCACAAAAACAAAAAACAAAACAAAACAAAACAAATGGAAAGAAGAAAAGGAGAATAAAAACAAAATATACAAAAACTCTTTGGGATCCTCTATAGTAACATGCTCAGAGGAATATTTATAGGAATATTTATAGTAATAAACACACACAGCCAAAAGGAAGGGCTAAAATCAACAGGTTAGCTTTACAACTTGAACAAAAAGAAACAGCAAAAAAGTCCACAATTACCAGAAAAAGGAAATGACAGGGTTCAGAAAATAAATAGAAAAACAACAGAGAATCATCTAGACTAGAAATTAGTCAGAAAAATTCAATAAAACTGACAAACTATTGGCCAAACTGACAAAGGAAAAAAATGAAAAGATGCAAATAGCCCAAATAAGAAGTGAAATAATTTACATCACAGTAGGACTGATATAAAAAGGATCACAATAGAATATTATATAAAACTATACCCCAACATATTTGAAAGTATAGAAGAAATGGAAAAATTTCTAGAAACACACTAATGACCTAACCTAAGACAAACAGGTAAAAAGTCTATAAGAGAATAACAACATGAGATCCTTAAATATAACAACAAATTGTGATAAAAATTCTCATCAGAAAAAGAACTACACCAAATGGCTTTTATGAAAAAAAAATCTATCCAATATTCACAGAAAAGCTGACATTAACTCTACTCAAACAATTTCAGAATATAGACTATTTTTTAATTTATTCTATGAAGCCAGTATAACCATAATTCCAAAGCCAGATAAGAAAGAAAATAACACATAAAAATTATTTGAGGGCCCTCTACTCTAAAAGAAGAATGCTGAGAAGGAAATCAAGAAATTTGCATCATTTATAATAGCCCTTAAAGGATAAAATATGAATGGGATAAATCTAACCAGGAATGTAAAAGACATACACAGGAAAACCTTAAGACATTACTACAAGAAACTAAAATAAATTAGATATAAAAACTCAGAACAAGAGCCTAGCTAATAGAATGAAGCAACAAATAAAGGCATAATACCAGACGACCTCCATGACAGAAATTTCTTCCCTGGCGTTTTATTATTGGGGGGGGGGGGGTGAGGGGTCTTTTCCTTCTTACGCCTTATTATTACTTTTATTTGTTTATTATTATGTTTTAACACTTACCACCTTAGCATGATTTTGCTTTCTGCTGGGTCTCCCAGCTGTGAAGCACAGGAGGATATAGGGAATATGGGGTGGAAAAGGAGGGGAAGGGTTTTTCGGATATAACTAAGAAAGATTGGAGGGAGGAGAGAATACTAGAATGGACTCTCTATGGCCATTCAATGGATTGCATGAATCATCTTAGAGGCAATTTGGCTATGGGGGAGGGGAAATTTTCTAAAATTGATGTGGGGGGGGTGACTGTACAATTCTTTGTACAGATTGAATAACTGATGTACTGAATTATATGATATATAAATTACTTGCAAATAAAAAACTGGAACAAATGGTTCTAAGTGGTAATAGATAATCTGGTGTCAATTTGAAACTTGAAAGGATTAAGAGTGCAGGGGAGAGTCTAGCTTGTCAATTGAATCATACCCAATGAGGCCTCTGTGTGGGTATGGCCTTCTCCTGAGAATTCTGGGAACTCCTGTATTTTCTTCCTTGAATGCTGAAGACACTTCTCTCTCTGCTCACTTTCTGTGAGACTTTCCTCACTTTCTCCCCGAGGAGAAGCCACATGGACCTACACTGAGGTAGCCCTATAAGCTGTAGAAGCCACGTTGAGACCCCTGCCAGTGCTGAGATGCTTACAATGCCACTGTATTCACAATACTTCCTATCCACTAGTCTGTGATCTTCCTGCATTTGGCATCATTACATGTGTTTCCTGAGTCTGAAGAGGATTGGTATCAGACATATGGGCTAATATCAGACTTAGAGACAATATTGACCGGTTGGGATATTTTCTCAATATTCAATTGCTCTTGTATATAAACTTCTTCCTTATGCACATATGAGTCTTTATGAATTTGTTTCTCTAGTCTACCCAGACTAATACATGCTAGGAAACTAGATAACCATTTTAAAAAAAAAAAAAAAGAAAGAAATAGCATTCATATATTGCTTCATATACTTAAAACTAACTCTAGACCTAAATGTGAAACCTAAAGCTATAAAGACTATCCAAGAAAACAAAAGGAATAACTGCAAGGGCCAAGTACTTGGCATAAATATACTATCAAACATACCTAAAAACACATAGATAGTAGAAGACTAGGAAAAATATTTTGCCAATTATATATCATACAAGAGATCAATCTCTAAAATTTATACAAAGTGTCATCAAATCAACAAGAAAAACAAAAAAAAATTTTTTTGGGGGGGCATCACTGCTCTCCGGAGGTGGGAGTAGGAGGCCCAGCCCCACTGCTGGAATTGAACCTCCGTCCCAGTGGGCCGCGGTCCCGCGCACAACCACTACGCCACCGGGGCTCAGCCCGAAAAACAAATTTTTTAAATGGGCAGATGATATGAATAGGCACTTTACTACTAAAGAAGACATTCAGATGATTAGCAGGCACATGAAAAAAATGCTTTCAGTCATTCAACATTCGAGATGCTAATCAAAATAATGAGCTATGTCATCCTAGCATTAACAGTTAAGTTAAAAAGAAACAGAACACCCCCAATAAAATGATTTATTAAAAAAAAAAAACGAGGGGGAAAGAGAAGATTGTACCAAGGACTCAAGTAGAAAATATTTGGAAATGAAGATGGCAACATGTGTACAAATATGCTTGATACAAATGATAAGTGGAATGTTATAAGAGCTGTAAGAGCCCCCAATAAAATCAATGAGGGAAAAAAAACCCAAAACAAAATGACAGACGCTAGTAAGGATGTGGAGAGATCAGTACATTCATCCACTTCTGTTTGGGCTATAAGATGGTACAGCCACTGTGGAAACAGTAAGGCTATTCCTGAAAGAAACTGGAACTAAAACATCATATGATCCAGAAATTCCATTACAAGGTATATATCCTAAAGAAATAAGAGCCATGACAGGAGCAGGTTTCATTGCAGCATTATTCACAATGATGAAATGGAAGCAACTTAGGTGCTCATGCGTGATGAATGGATAATAGACTATTGTACATAGACCCAATGGGATGTAGCACAATATAGAAGACTGAAAATCTAGAAACAATATTCATAACATGGATAAACCTAGTAGACACTAAGCGGAGTAAAAGTAGTCTATTACAAAAGAACAACTATTGTATATGACTACTGCTGAATGAAACATTAAAAAAAAGACTTACACATAGAAAGAAACATTTTAAAAAAGAAGGTAACAGGGCTGGGCTGGGAAAAGAGGCAAATCTTTAAGCAGAGGGCAAACATGTATTAACTGAGGTGAAGATAAAGATAGTCTATGAAGGGGATTCAAAGCAACCATGGAAAAGTTCCACTTATCCTTTAATTCTATTTTGTCCATGAAATTGGACAAAATCTTATTTTTTCCATGTTGTTATTAAAACAACAAACAAAAAAGTTAATACCAGGAATAATGACTGCATACAATCCTATTACTCTAGAGAAGGTTAATGAGTCAGAGGAAGTGACAGTAAGTAACTGAACATGGAGTATTTCATATTTTAGTTCTGATAAGTACCTGAGACTAATCAGATGCATTATACCAAGTGAGTGTCTGACAACTGCAGTGCCCAGGGCAACATGGATAAATTAAATGAGGTAGCTACTTATCATAATAACACCCAGCAGTTCCTCTGAAATAGTCATTTTTTTCAAGTGCTATTTAATTTTGAAACATTACATTTGTTATATTAAAACAGGTATAACAAGTCATAGAAAATGTTAATAATGTCTGTAACTTTGAAAAAAAAGTAAAATGTAATTATGATGTATCCCTTGCGAAATATCAGGGTCCTGTATTAGATAAGCTGTGGAAATTTTTATTCTTACAATGTGATTCATACCCGTTTTCCACACTGAGACTCATGGAATATAAGGACTGAAAATGAAATAGACATGCCTATGTACAGTTCTATGGCTACATATTTGCTCTAGGGATAAGACCTTTGATCCTAGGTAATAATACATCCTTGAAACTATAGTTACTATATACATTTAGGCAGCTGCTATGTAGTATGAGTACAATTATTTAATGTGTTATAAAGCATCTAATCACACAGATATAACAAAAAAAGAAATCAACCTTATGCATTGGAGCAACTAAAGATAAATGAACAAATTTTAAAATCTGCTTAGCAATGATAGAATCATTGAATGTAGGCCTGTCTCATATAAAAAATTTCAATATAAAAGCAAACAAATATGTCTCAGTTCACAAATTTCATTTCTTTTCCAAAGGTACCATCCATTATAGAACACAGGGTTATCACAGCTCTACTTCTGGAAATTTTATTTTGCTTTCTAAATATCATACTTTTTGGCTTACTTTCATGGCTTACTCTATGATCTGAAAGAGGAGGAAAATGTGGCATTCATGTATGCAAAATTGCTTTGTGGAACCTATATTAAACTATTTTATCATTTTGATATACTGGGCTTTTACTTTAAAACAAAGCAATATACAGCTAATAAAAAAAATATACTCTCACAAATCAAGATGGCCAAAAGAGTAAATAAACATAAGAAAATATCAATTTGGTTTCAGCAATGATACAAAATAAATATACTGGATAAAGTTTTCCTCCTAACTAATAATTATAACATGACAAGAATAAACAAATATTATGGTTGCTGACTTGGAAATTACTGTTTTGCTAAAAAGACAGATATAGTTCTTTGGAGTCCCTGGGTGGTGCAAATGGTCATGCGTACAAGGAGTAAGTGTAGCAATTATGAAACATATAATTTTCCTTTGATTCTTAAATGCTTATTCCCGCCCACTATTATGATCCCAATTCTACCTTACAAATCCAGCTAATTCAGAGGATGTACTCTGGTACAGATGGGAACTGGAAACTTGAGGAATCCAAGACGGATGATCCCTCCAGGACCAATGGTGAGAGTGGCGATACCAGGAGGATGGAGGGAAGGTGGGGAAATATGGGGGAATCAATTAAAAGACTGGACATATAGCCTTCTCTCTCAGGTAGGGACAACAGGGAAGTGGGTGAAGGGAGGCATCGGATAGTGTCAGATATGGTAAAATAATGATAATTTGTAAATTGTTAAGGGTTCATGAGGGAGGACCAGTGGGGAGGTAGGGGAAAAATGAGTTGATACCTAAGGCTTAAGTAGAAAGCAAATATTTTGAGAATGATGATGGCCACAAATGTACAAATGTGCTTGGCATATAATGGATGTATGTATGGATTGTGAAAAGAGTTGTATGAGCACCCAATAAAATGATTAAATAAAAAAAGGATGGAATCACAGATTTGACAAATGCATTAAGTATAATGGAGAGTACTCTGAAGGTGATAAGGTTGTTTCTTAAAAAAAAATTCCATTTGGGGGAGTCCCCCTCGCATATGTATCTAAAAATATAAATTTTTAAATCACATTATTTTTATGTGAAAAACTGCATCGCTTTTTAATGTCTATAAATGAAGCAAATGGAGAAAATTAGCATTTTAATAATCTTGAATTTCCCAGCCATGAATATTTGTTCTTAATAACTACTTCCCCCCAAAACTGCAAACTTATTGCCATCATGTTTGCGCTGACTCACAGCAACTGTCTAAGTATTACTGCTCTGGTGAGTTTGTTTCCAAGACTGGGAATCTTTACTGACTTAGAAAGTCTCATCTTCTCCCGGAAAGCAGCTGGCGACTGTAAACTGTTGACATTGTGGTTAACAGCCCCGTTCATAACCACTACGCCACTAGGGCCCCTGCTAATAACTTCTTGATCTGTTAAAGTTACTTTTTCCTATTAAGGAGTTTTCCCCGTATAGACTTTAATACTTGTTATTAGATTTCTAAAAGTTTGATGCGTAATATTTTTTGAAATTATTACCAATATTTTCTGTGTGAACTGGCACTTTCTTGTTAGTGCTAAAATATAGATATATGATTGATTTTATATATTGATTTCTGTGTCAAATAACCTTACTGAGCACTTATTAATATTTATAATTCATCAGTTGGCTATTGTATATTTCCTATATATGCAATGGTATAATCTGGGAACAGTTTTATCCATATTTCTTCTTGTCTTACTCTACTGCCTTGAATGTACAGTACAAAGTTGAACAGAATTAATGATAATAGATGTTCTTGTTTCCATTATGTATTTTAGGAAGAAAACAATATCTTATCCAAAGATAGTAGCTATGTATATTTTCTAGAAGCTTCTTCTGATATTAAAGAAGATCCCTTCTCTTCTAACTTTGTAATAAGTTTAAGGAGACTCGGAGGAAGAGGACTTAATCAAACACCTCAGGCTTGCATACCTATAGCAGGATGCTCCGTAGGGACACTCAGGCCGGTCATCGCCCTCCTCGCCTTCATCCATGACCTGGGCATCTCCATAGTCACAATCCCCTGGGTGGCTGAAGTGTTGAAAGTGAACAGGATTCTTCCTATCAGGGTAACAAATATACTGTCAAAAAAAAATAATATGTAATAGCTATAGCAAGAAACCAAGTCATGCACACCTGAGCACGACTGAACCAGTACGTTCCCTTGTCAAAGGCAACGTTGAAGATATCTCGTCAGTATGGGACTCCCATGGTGATACTTTGGATTCTCAGTGGTGCCTGAGTCAAACTTTGATCATTTAAAGCTTAAAAATGAGATACTAGAACTCAAAGCAAACAATCATATCCGTGCAAACAATGGGGGTCCAAGTGGAGACCCAGAGTCCATCTGTAGACAACTGGACAACCCTCACAGAAGGGTCTCCAGGAAGGGACAAGCCTGCCAGGATGCAGTATATCACTGGTAAAGCCACAACATTCCTCTGGTTCTTTAGTGCTTCCTCCCTCCTACTATGACGACCCCAGTTCTACCTTACAAATCTGGCTAGACCGGAACATGTACACTGGTAGAGATTCCACATATGGAATCCAGGGGGGAGATGAAATATTGGCTTTTCTTATTTAAAAGGAAATAGTATGTATTTAGTAGGCAGTTGTTTGTGTCTAACTTTAGGGTTATTGAATTAATCCATGCTGTTGCATGTAGCACAGTTCATTTTCACTACTGTGCAATGTCCCATTGTTTAAAGCTGCTATAACTTGTCAGTTGTACTGTTGAGTTTTTGGGATGGTTTCAGTTATCTCTTACTATTAATTATAATGCCACACATTCTTTTGGCATATATATGCATGCACTCTCTAGAGTATATTAACAGCCATAGAGCATATAGCAAAAAAAAATTTTTTAAGCAGGCGTAAAGTATTTGTTTTGCCATGTTTTGTTTGGTTTTTCCATTTTGCCATGTTTTATAAATAATTTAAGGATCTCTACTAGTGTCCTGTTTAAAGTGGTGAGTTGCTAACTTAAAGAATAGCTGCTAACTGCCAGCTAGAATCCATGGCTTTGAAGGAGCATTGTGGCTGTACTTCTTCCAAGACAGACCTGTTTATTCTCTTAGCAGTCCATGGTACTTTCAATATTCTTGGCCAACATCACAGTTCAAATGCATTGCTTTTTCTTCAGTCTTCCTTATCCAATGTCCAACTTTCACATGCCTAGGAGGTGACTGAAAAGGGCCTGGCTTCAATCATCTGCACTTAGTCCTCAAAGTACATCCTTGCTTTCAACACTTGGGGATTGTTGCCTCTAGATGGTGTTTGATTTGGGTGTCATATTTATGCTGGTTTCATAAAATGAGTTGAGAAATATTCTTTACTCCATTCCATAGAAAATTGTATGAGAAGTGAGGTCACTTCTGTTGCTCAATAAAATGGTGACATTCACTAGTGATAACATATTGGCACTTATTCCAAAGACTCATCATAGGAATACATTTAATTGTGGATTTCTTATTTCCAATAGACATAGGTATATTTTGCTTTTGTTTTTATTATGTCCTCTTTGGTTATATATACATTTTCCCTTAGCAATGTGTAACTTTATTTCAAATTTTCCAATTCATTAATATAACATTGATTATAATAGTTTCTCACTACATTTTCAATACTTGTGAGATTTTTAGTTATGGTCTGCTTTTAAATTCCCGGTATTTACTTGTAATTCATATCCTTCCCCATTGCTTTCTCCTTTTTTAATCTTTCTGAGATTATAAATAATTTTAGTTTCATCAAAGCATTTTTAGTCTTTCTATTTCATTACTTTCTTCATTGCTTTTACTGCTTTCTGCTTCCTACTTTCTTGGATTTTAATTTGTTATGGCGAGTTTCAGCTTTCTCTTCTCATATATGTATAGAAGCTATAAATTTTCCACCAAGTTAGTTTCAGGTACATCACATGGTTTGTTAGGTTACATTTGCAGTATAATTTAGTTTAAGATGGTCTAAAATTACATTGCAATTTCTTCTTTTTGTTCCTGAGTTATACAGTAGCACATTGCTTAATTTCCAAACATTTGGGAGATCATCTCATTTTATTACTGAGTTTTAGTTTATTACACACTGCTAAGAGAATACTCTAAAAAAATTCTAATTTGTCGAGGTTCATTTCATAGTCCAGAGTGCTCGCTTCGGCGGCACATATACTAAAATTCAGTCTAGGATATTTGAGGAGATATCCCAAAAGGACTGAAAATAATGCGTTTCTTCACTGCTCAATGTCTGAAATATATCACTCCTATCAAATTTGTTCATTATTGTACTCAAAAGTGTTCATTATTACATTAGTCCGCAAATGTTTGGGAATTAAGCAATGTTCTTCTAAATAACATCTGAGTGAAAAGAGGAAATCACTGGGTTATCTGCTAAGGCTACGATTTAGATGTAGCTTATGTTACAAATCTTTTCTACAATCCTGAGGAGCAAACAAGGGGATAGACAGTGCCAGGGGGACAGCAGAAAGAGAGATGCAGGAAAGGGAGGGGTGGCAAGCACACCGAGGGACAAAGGAACAAGAGATCTAAAACCAATGGTGAGGAAGGCCTGATGGGGTTTGATCGAGTGCAATATAATTAGGGGAATTACTGAGAGCTGAGTGAAGGTTGAACATGATAGTAGGACAGGAGAATGTAAAAGGAAATAAAGGAAAGAACTAGGAGGCAAAAGACATTCATGGAGGTATAAATATAGGAATGTACATCAACATATAACAATACAGATATAGATTGATGTACATATATTTATTTATATGTTAAGTATTAAGGTAGCAGATGGACATTGGGACCCTACTCAAGTCCTCCCTCAATGGAAGAACACTGCTCTAATAACCTGGCATACTGTGATGCTCACCTTCCTGATACAATTGCTGAAAACAAAATGGGTACATAAGCAAATGGGTAAAGAAAACTTCACTTGAGCTTTTGGTATGCAGTCTGCACACTATAAAATTACCAAATTATCAATAGTAGGAAAGTCGTCTCACAGTTTTGGTTGCCTTTGTAGTTCTCTGATAATCTCAAACATGCACACTCTACCTTTCTACATAGTCTCTGGAGGAGGTTTGATCCTTAACAAAGGTGAAAACCTTACTTTATATACTATTAACTCTGAAATAATTTATATGACCTTATGTGGAAAAAAAGCTACAGACAATAATTAAGGTATATATTTCTGGAATGCTATTGAGAAATATTCCAACTTCTGCAAGATTTTTAAAAGTAGTGTACTAAATGAACCACATACTGTCAAACAAAACAATTCTATGATCCCAAAAGAGTAGTTTTTTCCTAATTTTTTGAGAAGCAAAGTTCCCACAAAGTTAATTTTCTTCACAAATAATGGATATAGATATAATTGATTTAGAAATAATGAATTTAAAGGACCGATAGATGTAGGTAACAAATATTTGAATCTAAAACCTAGGACAGAAATGTGTGTGGAAGGCAGAGATTGGGGAGTGAATTATTCCGAATAAGTGATACATAGAAGTCCTGCAGCAAGGTAACCTACTTTGAGCAGCTAACTGAAAAGTCAGCAGTTTGAAACCACCAGGTGCTCCTTGGGAGAAAAATGAGACATTCAACTCCTGTAAAGAACCCCGTGGGGTTAGTTTTTCACTGTCTCACAGGGTCTGTGGCAGTCACCTAATAATCTGGAGATAGCCAATGAGTCCTCTGTGTGGGCATGGCCTTCTGAGAATTCTGGGAAATCTGGTATTTCCTTCGTGGAAGCAGGAGACACTCTCTTACTTTCTTGGGGACTTTCTACTGACAATTCTCGCTGCCTGAGAGACTCAACTGACAAAGCTGGCTTCCTATGAGACATCCCTGAGGAGAAGCCACATGGTCCTACCCTGATGCAGGAAGAAACCTGAACCTAGAGAAGCCACGTGCTGAGATGCTTACAACACCCTTGGATCCCAAGGCTTTCTACCTACTGGCTGTGATCATCCTGGGAGAGGCAGAGCAAGTGAGCAAATAATTCGATGTCAAAGGTAGTATTAGAAAGAGTCTGAGGGAAAAAGAAATCTATAGAATGGGAAATGAGCTGTGCTCGCTTCGGCAGCACATACACTAGAATGGGAAATGAGCACTTTGGAGGTAAATGGGCATGTCAGAAAAGGAATCAGAGAGGAGTTGAATATGAGGGCAGTTGAGCGAGGGACTATGAGCAGGGCAAGAAAGAGATAAGGTAAACAGCATGTCTGATGCAGAAGGCATAAAATAGCATGACAAGTGCACGTAGTTAAAAAGTTATCCGGACTTTGGCTATTGAAGGGTTCTGTACAAAGACAATGTCAGCTGTTTTTCCCCTCTCTTTGTCCTTCTGTTCTATTTTCTTATCCAGATGCTTCATGCAATAAAGAAGAATATGGATTTAGAAAGGTGGCAGACTTTGGAGATCATGTATTCCTAACGCATGAACGAACGCAGTAGCTTTGCTACTGATTGTGATTTTGATGATGTGTATACAGAATAAGAACTCAATATTTGCTATGAGCCACCCTTTGTTACAAATATAAACATCTTTTCAATGATTCAATGGCAAATATTTCTTAAGTTTAAATATGAATTTTAAATCACTAAAAATTAAAAGAACTATTTATAAACTACAACTGATTAAAACTAACATATACTCATGAAATATGAATGAATTCATTGCAATCTTGATAAAGCTTGTCATCACCTTTAACGAAGACAAATGACAATGCCGAATACCAAACAGGATTTTAGAAAATCCAAAGTTATAGACAGTGTATATACTTTAAGTTTTATATGCTACACAGCAT